>CM065592.1:225765606-225956225 GCA_033119425.1 Bufotes viridis
TTTTATCTAACGTAAAACACGGACACTGACAGACACAAAACAAATACTACACAAACTAAACTATTATAACCTAAGGAAATACACTAACACACTTAACTAAAACACTAAAACTAAACTAAAGCCTACAATATAACTAAACTTAAGCTCCCTCAATCTACACTAATCACTCCCTACTACTACAACCTACACTATAGAATGAATAATTAGATTGTGAAATATATTGCTTTTAAAAAGCACAATTCCACACCACACAGCACAGCACAGTTTTTAGCTCCTAACACAACCAACTCCAAGTAAAACTGCACAGAATGGCTGCTGGGAAGAATATTATATAGTAGAGAGGTGGGGAGCTTTCCTATTGGTTGCTAGGGAGGTTGCTAACCTATGACAACTGTAGGTACATCATTTTCATTGGACAAAAAGACAGAAGGGAGGGATCTATGTACTTTGACGGAAATGATATATTCGCATAAATTCGCATAAATTTCGCATTCCGAAAAAAATCGCAAACTGAACTAAAATTAGTGTAAACTTTATAATTAAGTGATGATTGGAAGTCTCACCTCACCCTACCAATTTAATTTGCACCACAAGCTACAAGCAGCCTGCTTCTAGCTTGTGGTCCAATTGAGATTTAGATAGTTTATACTGTGCAAGGCATAGAATATTTGTGTATGCGAATTTTCGAATATATTCGCAATTCGCAGCGTTTACGAATTCGCAAGCGGGAAAAAAATCACATGGCAAAAAAATCTCAAAAACACTTTAACTTTCATGGCCGGGATGGTCAAGTCAATCAATGCGCAATTTGAATAGCACGTGTGAAAGAAATCGCATCGCTTAATAATCGCATTACCAAAAATCGCAAAAAAAAAAAAAGGGAGGGAAGTGGGGACGGGGGGGTCGAGGAATGGATATAAAATGAAGCCTTGTTGAAAGTGAAACTAATGATTGGGGGTGAATAAGAATAAGAAGAGTAAAACACGACGACATATATTCGAATATGCGAATTTTCGAATATATTCGCAATTCGCAGCATGTTCGTATTCGCAAGTTGACGATCGCGACTACCAAGCGCATAGAGTGTGAAAAAAATCGCATAACGGAAAAATCGCATAAAGGCAATATTTCAATTTTCAAGTCAAAGCGCAGGCATGTCAGCACTCAGCAAGTGTTAGATATTCGCATCGCATTACGGAAAATCGCAAAATAGGCAGGATTTTGGCTATGGCTTTGAAAAAGAGCCTTGATGCAAAACAACACCTTAAATGAATGAAACTCAGAGTCACTCAAACTCATTTATCAACACAGGTGAACTGAAGTTCTTGAACTTATTGTGTATCATCTAATTTAACCAACGCGAATATTCGCAATATCGAATTTATGGCATGATATTCGAAAAAATCGCGAAATCGCGAATATGCGATATTCGCGCGAATTATTCGCATCGCGAATATTCGCGCCCAACACTAGTGTCCCAGCTGTTGCAGGCCAAGATTCATAGTGTCCGCCAAAACATATATTTTGTTCTGGGGTGAAATTCAATTGCCAAAATAGCAATACCCTGAGTCTGGTGTCCTAGCTGTTGCAGGCCAAGATTTATAGTGTCCGACAAAACATATATTTTGTTCTGGGGTGAAATTCAATTGCCAAAATAGCAATACCATAAATCAGTGGTTTCAGCTGTGGCTGGCAAAGTATAATAGTGTCCGCCAAAACATATATTTTGTTCTGGGGTGAAATTCAATTGCCAAAATAGCAATACCGTAAATCAGTGGTTTCAGCTGTGGCTGGCAAAGTATAATAGTGTCCGCCAAAACACATATTTTGTTCTGGGGGGAAATTCAATTGCCAAAATAGCAATACCCTGAATCTATTGTCCCAGCTGTTGCAGGCCAAGATTCATAGTGTCCGCAAAAACATATATTTTGTTCTGGGGTGAAATTCAATTGGCAAAATAGCAATACCATAAATCAGTGGTTTCAGCTGTGGCTGGCAAAGTATAATAGTGTCCGCCAAAACATATATTTTGTTCTGGGGTGAAATTAAATTGCCAAAATAGCAATACCATAAATCAGTGGTTTCAGCTATGGCTGGCAAAGTATAATAGTGACCTTCTGACAAAGGTGGTAATGTGGTATTGTGGCCACGACAGATGTATGTTACAGAAGCCCTTAGACAACTGGGCAACAGAACCTGCTATAAAAAACTTACATACAATCCATTATCATCCTTCAGATCTGAATTACAAAAGATCCTTGATGTCGCATTACAACAGGGGACGATATCGAAACAACTGTCGGAAGTACTCACTATTTATGAACCTACTATTTCTACCCTATAGCTACTACCGAAGATTCACAAACATGCCACCAGACCACCAGGTAGGCCAATTATCTCGGGGAGGGGGAGCCTGGTTGATAATGTCTGTAAATTTATTGACATTCAATTGAAACCAATGGTTGAAATGCTCCCTTCATATATTAGGGATACATCGGACCTTCTACAGAAGATACAGGGCATCAACCTTGAGGAGGATACTTTATTGGTGACCTGTGACGTAGAGTCACTTTATACCAGCATACGTCATGAGGATGGCCTAAGGGCCACCAAATTTTTCTTGGACGCTAACAACACATCTCAGGATATGTCAGTTTTTGTGTTGCAACTATTACAATTTGTTTTGACACACAATTTTTTTACGTTCAATGGGTCCTTTTACCTGCAGCTCCAGGGAACAGCCATGGGGGCGGCATGTGCGCCGGCCTATGCTAACCTGTTCCTGGGGCTGTGGGAGAGGGACCTATTGACGTCAGAGGCATGTACCACTATGGACCGCGTCCTCTACTGGGCGCGGTACATAGATGATATATTTATAATCTGGCAGGGGTCGCAAAAGGAACTTATTAAGTTCTTTGAGACCCTCAATAGTAACCTTTGCAACATCAAATTGACATATACCTTTGATAGACAGAAAGTTGATTTTCTTGATGTAACTATCAGGAAGACAGTGGATGGCCATTTATGCACTGACCTGTACAGGAAGGATACAGCTGTTAATGCATATCTACAGGCTTCATCCATGCATCCTAAAAGCACTATCCGAGCTATACCTATAGGACAATTCCTAAGAATTAGACGGATATGCTCTGATGATGCTACATTCGAGAAACAAGCGGATCTCTTGAAACAACGGTTTTTGGAAAGGGGCTATAGCCATAGGGCCATTAAAAGGGCCTATTGGAGAGCAAAATCGAAGAACCAAAGTAGCCTCTTGGATATCAAAAGGAACAAGGAATCCGATGGGATGACCAGATATGTAACCACATATCACTCCAGAGGGAGAGATATGCAGATGATTTTGCAAAAACATTGGCCTATTTTACTAACTGACCCCATCTTGATGAATGTACTCCCATCTCATCCCTCTATTACAGCGAGGAGAGCCAATACGCTACGAGACACACTTGTGAAGAGTTACCTGGAGCCTGTACAACCATATACGTTCCTGAATACAAGAAAACAGACAATGGGCTTTAAACCTTGTGGTAGGTGCATTGCGTGTCCGAATATGCAACAAGCAATTGATTTTACGGACAGTACCGGTGTTCACATATACAACATCAAACATTCCCTTACCTGTTCCAGTACAGGAGTGATCTATTATGCACTATGTCCATGTTTAAAAATCTACATCGGACTAACTACACGGGAACTTAAGGTGCGGGTCCGCGAACATGTAAGAGACATCGTGGCAGCTAAAGATGGTAAAAAGGTCCAGGAATTCAAACCCGTGGCACGACACTTTAGGGAATATCATGATGGCAACCCACGGGGATTCAAGGTGAGAGCAATTGATTGTGTAAAGGTGGATTTAAGGGCAGGGAATATATAAAAAAAACTCGCTCAGATGGAGAGTAGATGGATATGGACCCTTGGGACAATGTGCCCGGAGGGTCTTAATGAAACTTTGGGCTTCTCAGCGTTCCTCTAGATCTGGCAGCATCTGGTTGGTTGCCCTGTTGTTTTTAATCTCTGTTTTTAATTTTGTGGTATTAATGGTATGTTTTGTGTTTGGTTTTCAATAGGTCGCGACAGTATTACATCTTTGGTCCTTTTTTATGCTTTTTTTATGTCCATGGAACAGCTCTGGATACTCTATCCGGGATTGGTGACCTCGCACGGAATAAAGAAGAATTTGGCTATAGCACTATGTCACTTTAGCTGTATACGCAGCATACACATGCATTATATTTTTGACAGACTTGTTTTTACCTTTTTTCATCATTATGTGTGTTTTTATTCTATTTTCAATGTTTTTCGTGTGATCCACACACACATTGGTCTTTTTCACTTGTTATTGACTTGTAACATATGCTCATATGCTGGTATGAATTGCACTATGAATTAATTGATTTTTAAATTTTATTGTCAACATGTATGTAATAATTATCACTCCCCCCACTCACCGTTACCCTCACTTATCTCACTCACTCCTTCCTCACCGTCATTCCTAACCTTGCACTGAATGAATGACCTTTCTTATTTTCTTCTTTTTTGTTTTCCGTTGCAACATCGCATCTTCCGATCATGTGATCTGGATCACTGACGTCGGTATCACATGACCGATATGATGCGTCTGTTTGAATTATTCATTTTGGATGTATGGCACAAGCATTGGCTTGTAGTACCTGACCTGCACTATAATGTTGATTGCATATGTGCATGATAATGGATTTACCGTCCCATGTTATATTTATGTCTGAATCTGGGCATATTACTACTCCCGATCATGTGACTTGGGCCACTGATGTCATCATCACATGATCGCACTTGACCGCAATTTTGCGATATATGCAATGCGCATTATATTTACTATAACCGATATTCTAAAAGTGGGACAGGTATAATCTATTAGGATACTATCTTTTAGATGTTTCTAGTAGTATTGTGTACGCATGTATGCGCTCTTTATGAGGTCATGCCATGTGACCATAATCGCGTTCCCTATTGGCTAGACCAGCCTTTTTAATCTCCACAGCACAGAGATGGCGTCACCCCGGACGAAGGTTCGCCGAAACGCGCGTCGGGGTGGCGTCATCCTGGTCCTTTGGCTGCATTTTCACTACCTTTGGGTAAGATCTGCAGTTATGCAATGATTATTTTTCTGGTATTCTGGCATTTGTTATGTCATTATTATTGGATCCGTACTACGGAGGCAGTGATTCATGGTGTGATACTTCCTCTGTATAGGGTAATGCTCATAATTAGCAGTATTTAAGTGCAAAACACGATTGTGTTTGCATGCAGTATCTTCCCCCCTTTGTTACTAGCTAATACTGGGTCTAGGATGGCGCTTCAATTTTTGCACCTCCTGTTGCACATATTTTTAAATTCTATGCATTAATAAAGTATATTTATATGGATATTTGCATTTGGCTCCTTTTTGGGTGTTAGTTTTTGGTTTGTATTGGGAGTATATGTATTGATATATTTGGATATGTGGATGTCTCATACAAGATGCCTAAGTAATTTTACCCGCACATTGTTGTTAGGCAGGAGATATCCCCTTGGTCTTTTTTTGTAAAGTATAATAGTGTCCGCCAAAACATATATTTTGTTCTGGGGTGAAATTCAATTGCCAAAATAGCAATACCCTGAATCTGGTGTCCCAGCTGTTGCAGGCCAAGATTTATAGTGTCCGCCAAAACATATATTTTGTTCTGGGGTGAAATTCAATTGCCAAAATAGCAATACCCTGAATCTGGTGTCCAAGTTGTTGCAGGCCAAGATTCATAGTGTCCGCCAAAACATATATTTTGTTCTGGGGTGAAATTCAATTGCCAAAATAGCAATACCCTGAGTCTGGTGTCCTAGCTGTTGCAGGCCAAGATTTATAGTGCAAACACAGAACCAGAGATAGGTGCACGCTGCCGTCACACTAACCCTCACACTGATGTTAAAAATTGAGAGTTAGTTCGACATATCCTACTAGGAGGACGTGTCTTAAGTCTCGGGCACCAGCGTCAAGGTCTCTCAAGTAGCCCGTGGGCCCTAACACTCACCTACCTGCGCCATATGGGCGATATCAGGGGCCAGTGGGCAATTACTGGAGCATTAGGACGACTCACAAACATCTCCTCTGTTACCTCCAGCATGTGGCCATGCTTGCAATGGGAGGTGGGAGGTGTCTATGAGCCCTACCCAAGACTGACTGATGTAGCCCAAGGCCAAGCAGGTGCACCCAAATGTGACCTGAAGATGAAAAACAGGCACATTAAAAATGGAGTTTGTACACCTCCATACATATATATATAAACCATCAAAAAATGTGGTGATAAGAAAGCAGGATGCGCTCATACCCATATGCAGTTGTGCATTTCTGTAGGGGAGCACATCCTGCACTTGTAGTCCGTTGCTAATGGCAATCACCAGCAAAAAATGCATACAATGGATGATGCCAGCAACGGACTACAAGTACCACAATGGACATCCTACATAAGATGAAATTTATGTGGATGTGGCAAGAATTCAGAACAAACACAGAACCAGAGATAGGTGCACGCTGCCGTCACACTAACCCTCACACTGATGTTAAAAATTGAGAGTTAGTTCGACATATCCTACTAGGAGGACGTGTCTTAAGCCTCGGGCACCAGCGTCAAGGTCTCTCAAGTAGCCCGTGGGCCCTAACACTCACCTACCTGCGCCATATGGGCGATATCAGGAGCCAGTGGGCAATTACAGGAGCATTAGGACGACTCACAAACATCTCCTCTGTTACCTCCAGCATGTGGCCATGCTTGCAATGGGAGGTGGGAGGTGTCTATGAGCCCTACCCAAGACTGACTGATGTAGCCCAAGGCCAAGCAGGTGCACCCAAATGTGACCTGAAGATGAAAAACAGGCACATTAAAATTGGAGTTTGTACACCTCCATACATATATATATAAACCATCAAAAAATGTGGTGATAAGAAAGCAGGATGCGCTCATACCCATATGCAGTTGTGCATTTCTGTAGGGGAGCACATCCTGCACTTGTAGTCCGTTGCTAATGGCAATCACCAGCAAAAAATGCATACAATGGATGATGCCAGCAACGGACTACAAGTACCACAATGGACATCCTACATAAGATGAAATTTATGTGGATGTGGCAAGAATTCAGAACAAACACAGAACCAGAGATAGGTGCACGCTGCCGTCACACTAAACCCTCACACTGATGTTAAAAATTGAGAGTTAGTTCGACATATCCTACTAGGAGGACGTGTCTTAAGCCTCGGGCACCAGCGTCAAGGTCTCTCAAGTAGCCCGTGGGCCCTAACACTCACCTACCTGCGCCATATGGGCGATATCAGGGCCAGTGGGCAATTACAGGAGCATTAGGACGACTCACAAACATCTCCTCTGTTACCTCCAGCATGTGGCCATGCTTGCAATGGGAGGTGGGAGGTGTCTATGAGCCCTACCCAAGACTGACTGATGTAGCCCAAGGCCAAGCAGGTGCACCCAAATGTGACCTGAAGATGAAAAACAGGCACATTAAAATTGGAGTTTGTACACCTCCATACATATATATATAAACCATCAAAAATGTGGTGATAAGAAAGCAGGATGCGCTCATACCCATATGCAGTTGTGCATTTCTGTAGGGGAGCACATCCTGCACTTGTAGTCCGTTGCTAATGGCAATCACCAGCAAAAATGCATACAATGGATGATGCCAGCAACGGACTACAAGTACCACAATGGACATCCTACATAAGATGAAATTTATGTGGATGTGGCAAGAATTCAGAACAAACACAGAACCAGAGATAGGTGCACGCTGCCGTCACACTAACCCTCACACTGATGTTAAAAATTGAGAGTTAGTTCGACATATCCTACTAGGAGGACGTGTCTTAAGCCTCGGGCACCAGCGTCAAGGTCTCTCAAGTAGCCCGTGGGCCCTAACACTCACCTACCTACGCCATATGGGCGATATCAGGGGCCAGTGGGCAATTACAGGAGCATTAGGACGACTCACAAACATCTCCACTGTTACCTCCAGCATGTGGCCATGCTTGCAATGGGAGGTGGGAGGTGTCTATGAGCCCTACCCAAGACTGACTGATATAGCCCAAGGCCAAGCAGGTGCACCCAAATGTGACCTGAAGATGAAAAACAGGCACATTAAAAATGGAGTTTGTACACCTCCATACATATATATATAAACCATCAAAAAATGTGGTGATAAGAAAGCAGGATGCGCTCATACCCATATGCAGTTGTGCATTTTCTGTAGGGGAGCACATCCTGCACTTGACGGCAGCGTGCACCTATCTCTGGTTCTGTGTTTGTTCTGAATTCTTGCCACATCCACATAAATTTCATCTTATGTAGGATGTCCATTGTGGTACTTGTAGTCCGTTGCTGGCATCATCCATTGTATGCATTTTTTGCTGGTGATTGCCATTAGCAACGGACTACAAGTGCAGGATGTGCTCCCCTACAGAAATGCACAACTGCATATGGGTATGAGCGCATCCTGCTTTCTTATCACCACATTTTTTGATGGTTTATATATATATGTATGGAGGTGTACAAACTCCAATTTTACTGTGCCTGTTTTTCATCTTCAGGTCACATTTGGGTGCACCTGCTTGGCCTTGGGCTACATCAGTCAGTCTTGGGTAGGGCTCATAGACACCTCCCACCTCCCATTGCAAGCATGGCCACATGCTGGAGGTAACAGAGGAGATGTTTGTGAGTCGTCCTAATGCTCCTGTAATTGCCCACTGGCCCCTGATATCGCCCATATGGCGCAGGTAGGTGAGTGTTAGGGCCCACGGGCTACTTGAGAGACCTTGACGCTGGTGCCTGAGGCTTAAGACACGTCCTCCTAGTAGGATATGTCGAACTAACTCTCAATTTTTAACATCAGTGTGAGGGTTAGTGTGACGGCAGCGTGCACCTATCTCTGGTTCTGTGTTTGTTCTGAATTCTTGCCACATCCACATAAATTTCATCTTATGTAGGATGTCCATTGTGGTACTTGTAGTCCGTTGCTGGCATCATCCATTGTATGCATTTTTGCTGGTGATTGCCATTAGCAACGGACTACAAGTGCAGGATGTGCTCCCTACAGAAATGCACAACTGCATATGGGTATGAGCGCATCCTGCTTTCTTATCACCACATTTTTGATGGTTTATATATATATGTATGGAGGTGTACAAACTCCAATTTTAATGTGCCTGTTTTTCATCTTCAGGTCACATTTGGGTGCACCTGCTTGGCCTTGGGCTACATCAGTCAGTCTTGGGTAGGGCTCATAGACACCTCCCACCTCCCATTGCAAGCATGGCCACATGCTGGAGGTAACAGAGGAGATGTTTGTGAGTCGTCCTAATGCTCCTGTAATTGCCCACTGGCCCCTGATATCGCCCATATGGCGCAGGTAGGTGAGTGTTAGGGCCCACGGGCTACTTGAGAGACCTGTTGCAGGCCAAGATTCATAGTGTCCGCCAAAACATATATTTTGTTCTGGGGTGAAATTCAATTGCCAAAATAGCAATACCCTAAATCTGGTGTCCCAGCTGTTGCAGGCCAAGATTCATAGTGTCCACCAAAACATATATTTTGTTCTGGGGTGAAATTCAATTGCCAAAATAGCAATACCCTGAATCTGGTGTTCGAGCTGTTGCAGGCCAATTGTAAATCTGTCCATAAAAGGATACCTTTCATCCAGGGCCTAAATACTAGCCCTAGATATTCCCCTAAATCAGTGGTTACTGCTGTGCCTGGATTAGTGTAATACGCTACATAAATAAATAGGCAGATAGTGTTAGGTGCCTGTAAAAAAAGGCCTGAATTTGAAATCAATACATTGGGCCAAATATTTTTTTTCTTATTGTGGTGCTTGGTGAACGGTAACAATGAGGAAAACATCTAGTAAGGGACCCGGTCGTGGTGGTGTTAGTGTACCCTCTTGTGCTGGGAGAGGACGTGGCCACTCTGCCACAGCCACACGTCCTAGTAAACCAACTACCTCAGGTTCCAGTACCCGCCAGAATTTACAGCGATATTTGGTGGGTCCCAATGCCGTTCTAAGGATGGTAAGGCCTGAGCAGGTACAGGCGCTAGTCAATTGGGTGGCCGACAGTGGATCCAGCATGTTCACAACATTATCTCCCACCCAGTCTTCTGCAGAAAGCGCACAGATGGCACCTGAAAACCAAGCCCATCAGTCTGTCACATCACCCCCATGCATATCAGGGAAACTGTCTGAGCCTCAAGTTATGCAGCGTTCTCTTATGCTGTTTGAAGACTCTGCTGGCAGGCTCCACCTAGCCCTTCCCCAGTGGTGGAAGACATAGAATGCAGTGATGCACAACCACTGATGTTTCCTGATGATGAGGACATGGGAATACCACCTCATCGGATTCCGCACGTCTCTGATGATGACGAAACACAGGTGCCAACTGCTGCGTCTTTCTGCAGTGTGCAGACCGAACAGGAGGTCAGGGAGGAAGACTGTGTGGAAGACGATGCAGGGGACGATGAGGTCCTAGACCCCACATGGCATGAAGGTCGTGCCACTGACTTTCATAGTTCAGAGGAAGAGGCAGTGGTGAGACCGAGCCAACAGCGTAGCAGAAGAGAGAGCAGGGGGCAAAAGCAGAACAGCCGCCTCCAAGAGAGTTCGCCTGCTACTGGCCACCGCCAACAGGGACCGAGCACCCCAAAGGCAGCTTCAAGGAGTTCCCTGGCATGGCACTTCTTTAAACAATGTGCTGTCGACTAGACCCGAGTGGTTTGCACGCTGTGCCATCAGAGCCTGAAGCGAGGCATTAACGTTCTGAACCTTAGCACAACCTGCATGACCAGGCATCTACATGCAAAGCATGAACTGCAGTGGAGTAAACACCTTAAAAGCAAGGAACTCACTCTGGCTCCCCCTGCTCCCTCTTCTGCTGCTGCCTCGGCCTCTTCCTCCGCCTCGGGAGGAATGTTGGCACCTGGTCCACCAAACAGAGGATGTGCCACTGACAACACCACCTGCGTCACCAAGCATCTCCACCATGTTACACGGCAGCGTTCAGCTCTCCATCTCACAAACCTTGGAGAGAAAGCGTAAATTCCCACCTAGCCACCCTCGAGCCCTGGGCCTGAATGCCAGCATTTCTAAACTACTGGCCTTTGAAATGCTGTCATTCAGGCTGGTGGACACAGACAGATTCAAACAGCTGATGTCCATGGCTGTCCCACAATATGTTGTTCCCAGCCGCCACTACTTCTCCAAGACAGCCGTGCCTTCCCTGCACAACCAAGTATCCGATAAAATCAAGTGTGCATTGCGCAATGCCATCTGAGGCAAGGTCCACCTAACCACAGATACGTGGACCAGTAAGCACGGCCAGGGACGCTATATCTCCCTAACTGCACACTGGGTAAATGTAGTGGCGGCTGGGCTGCAGGCGGAGAGTTCCTTGGTGCACGTCCTTCCGCCGCCAAGGATCGCAAGGCATCATTCTTTGCCTCCTGTAGCCTCCTCCTCCTACTCGGCTTCCTCCTCCTCTGCTTCCACCAGCTCATCCAGTGAGCCACACACCTTCACCACCAACTTCAGCACAGCCCGGGGTAAACGTCAGCAGGCCATTCTGAAACTCATATGTTTGGGGGACAGGCCCCACACTGCGCAGGAGTTGTGGCAGGGTATTGAACAACAGACCGACGAGTGGTTTCTGCCGGTGGGCCTCAAGCCCGGCCTGGTGGTGTGCGATAATGGGCGAAATCTCGTCGCAGCTCTGGGACTAGCCGGTTTGACGCACATCCCTTGCCTGGCGCATGTGCTGAATTTGGTGGTGCAGAAGTTCATTCACAACTACCCCGACATGTCAGAGCTGCTGCATAAAATGCGGGCCGTCTGTGCGCGCTTCCGGCGTTCACATCCTGCCGCTGCTCGCCTGTCTGCGCTACAGCGTAACTTCGGCCTTCCCACTCACCGCCTCATATTCGACGTGCCCACCAGGTGGAACTCCACCTTGCACATTCTGTAGAGACTGTACGAGCAGCAGCAGGCCATAGTGGAGTTTCAGCTGCAGCACGCACGCGTCAGTCGCACTGCGGAACAGCACCACTTCACCACCATTGATTGGGCCTCCATGCGAGACCTGTGTGCCCTTTTCCGCTGTTTCGAGTACTCCACCAACATGGCCAGTGGCCAGTGACACTGTTATCAGCGTTACAATACCACTTCTATGTCTCCTTGAGAAAACGCTTAGGGCGATGATGGAAGAGGAGGTGGCCCAAAAGGAGGAGGAGGAGGATGAGGGGTCATTTTTAGCACTTTCAGGCCAGTCTGTTAGAAGTGGCTCAGAGGGAAGTTTTTTGCAACAGCAGAGGCCAGGTACAAATGGGGCCAGCCAGGGCCCACTACTTGAGGATGAGGAGGATGAGGAGGGGGTGGAGGAGAATGAGGATGAAGTAGGTTCACAGCCGGGTGGCACCAGACACAACTCAGGCCCATCACTGGTGCGTGGCTGGGGGGATACGGAGGAAGATGACGATACGCCTCCCACAGAGGACAGCTTGTCCTTACCTCTGGGGAGCCTGGCACACATGAGCGACTACATGCTGCAGTGCCTGCGCAATGACAGAAGAGTTGCCCACATTTTAACGTGTGCGGACTACTGGCTTGCCACCCTGCTGGATTCCCGTTACAAAGACAATGTGCCCACCTTACTTCCTGCACTGGAGCATGATAGGAAGATGCGCAAGTACAAGCGAACGCTGGTAGACGCGCTCCTGAGAGCATTCCCAAATGTCACAGGGGAACAGGTGGAAGCCCAAGGCAAAGGCAGAGGAGGAGCAAGAGGTCACCAATGCAGCTGTGTCACAGCCAGCTCCTCTGAGGGCAGGGTTAGCATAGCAGAAATGTGGAAAAGTTTTGTCACCACGCCACAGCTAACTGCACCACCACCTGATAAGGAACGTGTTAGCAGGAGGCAGCATTTTACTAATATGGTTGAACAGTACGTCTGCACACCCCTCCACGTACTGACTGATGGTTCAGCCCCATTCAACTTCTGGGTCTCCAAACTGTCCACGTGGCCAGAGTTAGCATTTTATGCCTTGGAGGTGCTGGCCTGCCAGGCGGCCATCGTTTTGTCTGAACGTGTATTCAGCACGGCAGGGGGCGTCGTTACTGATAAACGCAGACGCCTGTCAACAGCCAACGTGGGCAAGCTGACGTTCATAAAAATGAACCAGGCATGGATCCCATAGGACCTGTCCCTCCCTTGTGCAGAATAGACATTTATAACTGCCTCTTCCTCAACCATGTATTCTTGTACTCCGGGGCACTTCTTTATTGAATCCTCATTTTTTTAACTTTACCATGATCTTGCGGTGCACCCCAAAGTTGAATGAACCTCTCCTCTGTCTGGGTGGTGGGGCCTAAATAACTGAAAGTGGCCTTCTCCAGTGGTGGGTGATATGACGCCTGATTCTCTGCTGTGGGACGTCTCGCCTCTCTCTGGGTGATAGGGCCTAAATAACTCAAAGTGGCCTTCTCCAGTGGTGGGTGATATGACGCCTGATTCTCTGCTGTGGGACTCTCTCCTCTGTCTGGGTGCTGCGGCTTAAATAACTCAAAGTGGCCTTCTCCAGTGGTGGGTGATATAACGCCTTATTCCTTGCTGTGGGACATATTTCCTCTTTCTGGGTGCTGGGGCCTAAATAACTGAAAGTGGCCTTCTCCAGTGGTGGGTGATATGAGGCCTGATTCTCTGCTGTGGGACCTCTCTCCTTTGTCTGGGTGCTTGGGCCTAAATAACTCAAAGTGGCCTTCTCCAGTGGTGGGTGATATGATGCCTTATTCTTTGCTGTGGGACTTCTCTCCTCTCTCTGGTTGCTGGGGCCTAAATAACTCAAAGTGGCCTTCTCCAGTGGTGGGTGATATGACGCATGATTCTCTGCTGTGTGACCTCTCTCCTCTGTCTGGGTGCTGTTGCCTAAATAACTCAAAGTGGCCTTCTCCAGTGGTGGGTGATATGACGCCTTATTCCTTGCTGTCCGACCTCTCTCCTCTTTCTGGGTGCTGGGGCCTAAATAACTGAAAGTGGCCTTCTCCAGTGGTGGGTGATATAACGCCTTATTCCTTGCTGTGGGACATATTTCCTCTTTCTGGGTGCTGGGGCCTAAATAACTGAAAGTGGCCTTCTCCAGTGGTGGGTGATATGAGGCCTGATTCTCTGCTGTGGGACCTCTCTCCTTTGTCTGGGTGCTTGGGCCTAAATAACTCAAAGTGGCCTTCTCCAGTGGTGGGTGATATGATGCCTTATTCTTTGCTGTGGGACCTCTCTCCTCTCTCTGGTTGCTGGGGCCTAAATAACTCAAAGTGGCCTTCTCCAGTGGTGGGTGATATGACGCCTGATTCTCTGCTGTGGGACCTCTCTCCTCTGTCTGGGTGCTGTTGCCTAAATAACTCAAAGTGGCCTTCTCCAGTGGTGGGTAATATAACGCCTTATTCCTTGCTGTGGGACATATTTCCTCTTTCTGGTTCCGGGGGCCTAAATAACTGAAAGTGGCCTTCTCCAGTGGTTTATGATATGAGGCCTGATTCTCTGCTGTGGGACCTCTCTCCTTTGTCTGGGTGCTTGGGCCTAAATAACTCAAAGTGGCCTTCTCCAGTGGTGGGTGATTTGATGCCTTATTCTTTGCTGTGGGACCTCTCTCCTCTCTCTGGTTGCTGGGGCCTAAATAACTCAAAGTGGCCTTCTCCAGTGGTGGGTGATATGACGCATGATTCTCTGCTGTGTGACCTCTCTCCTCTGTCTGGGTGCTGTTGCCTAAATAACTCAAAGTGGCCTTCTCCAGTGGTGGGTGATATGACGCCTTATTTCTTGCTGTCCGACCTCTCTCCTCTTTCTGGGTGCTGGGGCCTAAATAACTGAAAGTGGCCTTCTGCAGTGGTGGGTGATATGACGCCTGATTCTCTGCTGTGGGACCTCTCTCCTCTGTCTGGGTGCTGCGGCCTAAATAACTCAAAGTGGCCTTCTCCAGTGGTGGGTGATATAACGCCTTATTCCTTGCTGTGGGACATATTTCCTCTTTCTGGGTGCTGGGGCCTAAATAACTGAAAGTGGCCTTCTCCAGTGGTGGGTGATATGAGGCCTGATTCTCTGCTGTGGGACCTCTCTCCTTTGTCTGGGTGCTGGGGCCTAAATAACTCAAAGTGGCCTTCTCCAGTGGTGGGTGATATGACGCCGTATTCCTTGCTGTGGGACCTCTCTCCTCTCTCTGGTTGCTGGGGCCTAAATAACTCAAAGTGGCCTTCTCCAGTGGTGGGTGATATGACGCCTGATTCTCTGCTGTGGGACCTCTCTCCTCTTTCTGGGTGCTTGGGCCTAAATAACTGAAAGTGGCCTTCTCCAGTGGTGGGTGATATGAGGCCTGATTCTCTGCTGTGGGACCTCTCTCCTCTCTCTGGGTGCTGGGGCCTAAATAACTCAAAGTGGCCTTCTCCAGTGGTGGGTGATATGACGCCGTATTCCTTGCTGTGGGACCTCTCTCCTCTGTCTGGGTGCTGGGGCCTAAATAACTGAAAGTGGACTTCTCCAGTGGCGGGTGATATGACGACTGATTCTCTGCTGTGGGAACTCTCTCCTCTGTCTGGGTGCTGGGGTGCTGGGGCCTAAATAACTCAAGGTGGCCTTCTCCAGTGGTGGGTGATATGATGCCTGATTCTCTGCTGTGGGACCTCTCTCCTCTGTCTGGGTGCTGGGGCCTGAATAACTCAAAGTGGCCTTCTCCAGTGGTGGGTGATATGACGACTGATTCTCTGCTGTGTGACCTCTCTCCTTTGTCTGGGTGCTGGGGCCTAAATAACTCAAAGTGGCCTTCTCCAGTGGTGGGTGATATGATGCTTTATTCCTTTTTGTGGGATGTCTCTCCCCTTTCTGGGTGCTGGGGCCTAAATAACTGAAAGTGGCCTTCTCCAGTGGTGGGTGATATGACACCTGATTCTCTGCTGTGGGACCTCTCTCCTTTGTCTGGGTGCTTGGGCCTAAATAACTCAAAGTGGCCTTCTCTAGTGGTGGGTGATATGACACCTTATTCCTTGTTTTGGGACCTCTCTCCTCTCTCTGGGTGCTGGGGCCTAAATAACTGAAAGTGGCCTTCTCCAGTGGTGGGTGATATAACGCCTTATTCCTTGCTATGGGACCTCTCTCCTCTGTCTGGGTGCTGGGGCCTAAATAACTGAAAGTTGGCTTCTCCAGTGGTGGGTGATATGAAGCCTGATTTTATGCTATGGGACCTCTCTCCTCTGTCTGGGTACTGGGGCCGAAATAACAGAAAGTGACCTTCTCCATTGGTGGGTGACTTGAAGCCTGATTCTCTGCTATGGGTCCTCTCTCCAATTGATATTGGTTAATTTTTATTTATTTTATTTTATTTTAATTCATTACCTACATTTTGTTGCCTTTTGCAGCCCTCTAACCCTTTCCTGGACTATTTTACAGCCTTTTCAGTGCCCAAAAGTTCGGGTCCTCATTGACTTCAATGGGGTTCGGGTTCGGGATGAAGTTCGGGTTGGGTTCGGATCCCGAACCTGAACATTTTCGGGAAGTTCGGCCGAACTTCTCGAACTAGAAAATCCAGGTGTTCGCTCAACTCTACCCACTGCTGGTGCTTAACATAGACATCTTATAGAAGCCAGTTGTCATGGTGTGGTTCACTGTCAAGCTTTGATGCAGTGTAGGCTGGCTGCTTGTACTCTCTTACTGGCTGTGGTTGTCTTCCGTTTATGCTGGTTGCTTGTTTTGGTCATGCTGGCTGCAGTGTTTTGTGAGGGAACTGTCTCCTGTGATTAGTATGTGCTGTGTTACTTGTTTGTTCTTCGTTCACGTGGAGTTAATGTTCCCTGGTCTGGGTGTAGTTTGCTAGGCGATCAGGTGCTCTCATCACCCAGCTATTAATACCTTTGAGCTGTGGCCCTTTGCGGGGTGTCTTCGGCTTTGCTTGTTGTATCTTTGCTCCTGACCTGGGTTTCGCCATCTGCCCCTTCTGTGTGGTCACCTGGTAAAACATCTATGTCACTCTGGACCGATGTCATTCTGAACTGATGTCACTCTGGACCAATGTCACTCTGGACTGTTGTCACTCTAACTGTTATCACCTTGCCTCAATGTCCTGCTCGATGTTTTCTTGACTTGGTTTATGTTTGTGAAGTCACTTATATTTTCCTGGGACTGCCATGTACCAAGGATCGCATGGGGTCCAGGCATCTGCTTGTCCATGTCCGCAGCTCTGCCTGGGACTGTCATGTAGTAGGGTTTGCATGGGGTCCAGGCATCTGCCAGTTTCATGTCAGTGCCTTCTTGGTTTCTGTTTATGTCTTGTATGAACAGTGTCCTGTGTTCTGGTTTGTTTGACTTCCAGTTTATTTGCCTGGGTTACAGTTCTTGGTTTGTGTGTGCCTGGACCACTGGCGCTTACACCAGCATTTGTTCCTTGCAGGTAAGCGACCAAGGTGCAACCTTGTGAGTTCTGGGTAAAGTATATTCCCACCATTTGGGGTATTGCGAAGAATAGGGCTCACTTAGTTTCCACCCTTTGGATTTGGCCACAAGTCAATCTGGTGCACTTGGCCCAGTGCTGTTCCATCTGACGCTGTACCCTTGACTGTTAGTCCAGGACTTACTGTCATGCTTGGTCATGTCCATTTTAATAAAGTTTTAATTTTGTCTCCTGGTGTATGTTTTGCTTTTCTATATGCCTGAGATATTCTGGGTTCCACTTGACGCTAGAACATGACACCAGTATCTAGAGTGCATGGTGGTATATCAAGCATTACCTTTTAATTGGCTTTACTAAACAATTAGTGGCAAAATGCAGTACAAGTGGAGATTTATCAAGACTGGTATTACCATAAGCCATTCTTGATTCCTTGTGCGCTGGAGTGACTTAGTACTCAAGTTATTAGGAGGCAAATACCTCTTGATAAATTAGCCACATCTCTGGCCCTTCCTTTGCCAGAATCTCAAATCTACACCAGCTAGGTGCTGGTGTAGACTTCAGCTATAACTTACACCAGTTTCTGGCTTAAGTTATAGTAAATTTGGTAGGCCACGGTATGTTCAGCCCCCTCCTGCTAAGACCCATCACAAAATGTCTCAACTGGGTAGCAGCTGTCAAATCCAATAGTATGATTGGTTTTAGTGCAGTATGCTTTCAACGTTGCAGCAGGATCAAGGCTAGATCTTTCATTAGCCATACATATCACCACAAAAAAATTATATTGAAATTCAATAGCATATAAAAGCCAATGTATAGGATGTAAAATACACATTTTTGTGCTTTGTGCCTTTTTTCTATTAACAATACATGCACATTTACTAAATCAGTTTTGTATTCATTTGGGACCATATTTTTCTTATGGTTATATTTTTATATTATATTATTATTAATTCAATACAAGGATTTACAATATTATCATGAATTATATAAAATTATACAAAGAGAAAGCATTTTTGTAATTCCTTCTAATTTACACAGATAATTTTATTGGCATTAAAATATAAACCAAATATCAAAAGAAACTTACTCGCTGATAATAGAAAATTTTTAATTCACCCCTCCAGCTTTTGCACCTATGTCATAAAGCCCATTAGATACATTCTATTGTAGCAGTAGTTTTCAGGCTGTATGTTTAATTTCTTTAGGGTAATATGATTACTGGCTATTATTAACATTTTGGGGGTGGATGAGCACTTTGTAACAGTAGGAGGTAAATGACAATGTACTAAGAACATTACAATTTCTTCATTCGTAAAAGGAAGGTGTCAAACATGCACAACATACCTGCTGAGTTCCCCAGGGCTGTATTGTATCTGTGTTTTCACATTGAATAAAATCATATATAGAAAGAAATGCGCACACATGAACAGACATCTGAACTCAACAGTATCTCATTTAGCCAATTCTGTGATTATGTTATCCTTTACCTTTTTATATGATCACATACTGTAGATAAAATTTTTCTCTGGTATGAAAAAAAAATATTTATTAATGTATAGTTTTAACTATAATTAAAGGGGTTGTCAGTTTTGTTTTGTTTTTTATATTGATGAGCTAGAAATGAGCAAAAAAGATTCTACAGTATTGATTTGTCCAATCAGCAGGGCTGTTAGAATTAATTTGTCCAAACAGTAGAGCTTCTTCATTGGCATTCGCCCAGCTGATTGGACAAATTGATTCTAAAGGGTGTATTAAACACCCAGATCAGGCAGACGATTGTCGGGAGGGAAGCGTTCCTTGCCGGCAATCACCTGCTCGCTAGCAGATGAAACAGCTGCTATTACATGTAGCGATCTACTCCGCAGCATGGGGAGGAGAGATCGCTATGCCATCGCTCATCCTCATGCTGTACAGTGGTTTGCCTGCTGCAGATCATAATTAGACAGCACTATCTGCCGCCAGCAAATCCTGATTTTTCACCATGCTGAATGATCTGGATTGCCCCATGAACGAGCGTTTGCTCTTTCATCGGGTAATAATCGGCAGTATTACACTATAGTATTACACTGTTCATTCGAACGCTCGTTAGCGATCATCAGGCAGAAAATCTGCCCATGTAATACACCCTTTAGAGCCCACCTCTATTGCCCATCTCTATGATGACATTTCCTAAGGATAGGCCATGAACATCTGATTAACAGAGGTCCGACTTCCAGCACTCCCTATTTGAAGAGACCACAGCACGCATATGAGCCCTGCATTCTTTAACCTGTCTACCTGCTCACTGTTGCAACCACAGTAGTGAGCAGGTCTAATTACATCTCAGCCATCCATTCCACTTCAATGGGACTGCTCCGTCCTATTCACTTTCACAGTAAGGAGCCATCTAATTGAAGTGAATGGGACGGAGCAGTTGTAATTACGCATGCCTATCTCTGCATTGGCGAAGGCAAGCAGGTAAACAGTAAAGAGAAGGCAGCACTCGTAAAAGCGTTGTGGTCTCTTCAAAAAGCTATTCAACGGGAATTCTGGGAGACAGCTATTTGCCAATATGATATTGATTATCTATCCTGAGTATAGGTCATCAATATAAAAATAGTGGATAACCCATTTAATTATAACAGAAATAATGTGACTTGTTCCATATTCAGGTTTTCTGATGCAGTTTGCAGCCAAAACCAGTTGGAGTTGTGAATAGAAAGAAATTACATGGATTCATTCAAACAGTAGACATTCAAGTCCACGTGCTGTTCGAGTCTAAAACAAACAGCAACCGCACTGAACTTTATCATGCAAATGTACCATCGGTTTGTGGAGAGAAAATTGCAGCATGAACCATGTAGCTCCAATTTTTCTGCAATAAACCCTTTATGATCGTCCAGCAAGGGGCTGTGGCTTTACTGCAAAGGGAGTGGATAAAATGTGACCTCATGCACCAAAAATTCGCCAAAATTTGTGCACATTTTTTTTTGAAAAATTAAGCCAATAAATTGGCATAAAGTTAGTCCAGACCATCTAAAAAAGCATCAGATTTATTATCCTGCATCAGCCTTTCTCATAAATCTGGAGCAGTTTCAGACTGTTTGGGGGTAATGTATGAAAGGCAAATATCCAGGAGAGAGAGCACCAGGTCGCACATCCACAATGCTATGCTTTGATCTATTACTTGTCAGCATTCTATTAATATGTACAGCCCCCTATACTGCATGCTGTACCAGAGGCTTTAGTGTACATTTTGATCAAAAGGCATAAGCCCACTCACCACGCCAAGGTTGCCTCTTTGAGTGGGACCTACTCTGACTAAGGGGCGCAGCACAATGCGGTGACAAAGCGGCACTGCCCAGGTAGGCGGTGGGACCCAGGAGTCAATTTTTTTTAGAAAAATTAAGCCAATAAATTGGTGGCATAAAGTTAGTCCAGACCATCTAAAAAAGCATCAGATTTATTATCCTGCATCAGCCTTTCTAATAAATCTGGAGCAGTTTCAGACTGTTTGGGGGTAATGTATGAAAGGCAAATATCCAGGAGAGAGAGCACCAGGTCGCACATCTACAATGCTATGCTTTGGTCTATTGCTTCTCAGCATTCTATTAATGTGTACAGCGCCCCATACTGCATGCTGTACCAGAGGCATTAGTGTACATTTTGATCAAAAGGCATAAGCCCGCTCACCACGCCAAGGTTGCCTCTTTGAGTGGGACCTACTCTGACTAAGCCACCGCATTGTGCTGCGCCCCTTAGTCAGAGTAGGTTCCACTCAAAGAGGCAACCTTGGAGTGTTGATCGCGAATATAGGCACTTCGAGGATTCGGGAATATTTAGAATATCGCTAAATATATTCGCAATTGCGAATATTCGTTTTTATGCGAATTTTTTATATGCAACTTTTCGCAAGCAAGAAAATAATGTCATTATTTTCTGATTGCGAAAATTCTCATTAAAAAAATCACATCAATTTGCATAAAAATTCGCATAAATTTGCATAAAAATTCGCATAAACTGGTATTTTAAAGGTATCTTTTAAATGCCAGTTTATGCAAATTTTATGCAAATGTTATCCAAATTTTTATGCAAATGTGTGCGAATGTTTTATGCGAATTTTTGCAATCAGAAAGTAATGACTGGAGATTACGAATTGAATTTGCGAATATATGGTGAATATTCTCCCAAATATTCGTGAAATATCGTGAATTCGAATATTGCCCCTGCCGCTCATCACTACCTGTCACTGCCTCACAATATATATATATATATATATATATATAAATCCAAAATTCTCCAAGAAAAGTCATGTAACAATTGTTAAATTCGGCACAAACAAATGACATGGCGACAGCAGACACTCCAAAAAAATTACATCAAATTTTACCTTCAAAATAAATTACCCTTTGTGTTTAAATTTACTGGGGATAATCTATTGTGAGGGTAATATTTGAATTAAGGCAGACACTAACGGAGGACGTCATTGGCGTTGCATGACCACTGTATTCACTCCACACACAGTGTTCTGATGTCTAATAATATGCATCAGCACCATCTCAGACTCATTAACCCCATGTTGCCATAAGCAGAAGCAGTAGGCCTCTTTTATATAAGCTTATTAGCAATCCGCTTATGGAGAATATTTTGTATACCAGAATCCGCCTCTAATGTTAATGATAGGCATATTCACATGGGCGTATAATTTCTATTAGTATTTGAAATATGCAGCATGTCCTAGTTTTGTGCATATTTACTACCAAATAGCCCACTATAGTACATGGGAGTGTCTAAAAAAAATGCAGGAAGGAAGTAACACACATGGAAATCCAGATGAATTACTGAAGCAATACTGATGACAATCTGGATGGTTTATCATCCGGAATACATGTGTATTCCATAGCCAGAATATGGATTGATTTCAAAATGCTCAGGTGAAAGAGGCCTAGAGTACAATATGTCCTGACAACTACTGCCGGGATCGCTTTAGGGTCGCTGGCCTATTAGTGTGCAAAAAAATAAAAAACATCAGCTCTGATTATAGCTATTCACAACTGTTATCTAAACTATGTCTAATTTGTTTAAATGTTAGACATGCTTTAATATATTATTTTAAAAATACATTATTTGAATAGTAAAGACACATACAGTGATCCCTCAAGATACAATGGCCTCAAGATACAATATTCTCAACATACAACGGTCTTTTCTGACCTATCGTAAGTTGAAACTAGACTCAACATACACATTGTATGTTGAGTCTAGTTTCAGATGCAGATCCAACCAATCAAGGGCCCTTCTCTGGTAAAATATCTGTATTAATTGCTAGTTGGTAGCTATTCCTGACTGTTATATGAAAGGACTTGTTTTATCTGTCTTAGTAAGCTGCTTACTTGTCTTAATTATATTGTCATTTTCTTTTACTTTTGGATGGAATTTTGGGGCTTTGGAACCGAATACTCAACTTACAATGGTTTCAATATACAATGATCATCCTGGAACCAATTAATATTGTAACTTGATGGACCACTGTACTGTGTTTTACTAAATAAAGAGCTAATATTGCAGCTTTAAAGACAATCTTGTGGCAGTCTGTGTACCAAAAAAATTAATTTATTTATTATTATTTAACACAACTTACAGTAAATCTGTCAGGCCAAGGGAAGTCCCAGACGCTCCCTCTAATCCCCTTCAACTTTTTTTTTTTTCCTGTAAAGGAGAATAGAGCTAAATTTTTATTCAAAACTGATGTGCCAAAATTTGCAAGTCAAATCAATTCTCTCCTGCAACGGCAGTCAAGCACTTTCTATAGCTCACTTTCTGACTGGTAGTTTAGTTTACTCTTTGAGTAGAGATGAGCGAATAGAAACTGACAAAGTGGAAGTCGTTTAGAATTTCAGGAAAAATTTGATTCGCAACTAATGCGAATTTTCCTCGCGCTTCGTGCTTACGAAACGTAATTTTTCCTAAAATGGCGGTTGGATGGGTGAGGACCTGGGGCCAGGAACTCTGGGAAGACGGGATGACCCATAATGTCATGCATGCAGCCAACTGGCCCGGTGATGTCACAGCCCTATAAATACAGAGGCCATTTTAAAATACTGCCATTCACAATCTTACTTTGTTCAGGGACAGAAGTGTATGCAGGCGGTAGGGAGAGTGAAATAAAAACTTGTTAAAATTGTTAAAAAAAAAAGAGGAAAGAAGCGATTTACTAGTGCAGGGAATGGATAGTGAGAGGAGTCATTTCACAGGCAGGGAGAGACGTGTGCAGATGCTAGGGAGAGTCATAGGAAAATCCTCATCGTGAAAAAAAAGTGATTTACTAGTGGAGGGAATGGATAGTGAGAGAAATCATTTCACAGGAAGGGAGAGACGTGTGCAGATGCTAGGGAGAGTCATAGGAAAATCCTCATAGTTATTTACAAATGCAGGGGATCCAGATAGTCTCATAATACAGCTCTGTCATTCCAGCAATTAGTTATTGGGGTGCAAGTACGATGTTGAAAAGCCTTTAATGGCATTTATCTTTGGAAAAAGATAAATATACACGCAGGTCACTTTTGTTGTTATTTATGCTAAAATCATTTGCAGTAATTTCTAGTGAAAGAGTATAGGGCGGTATTTCAGTAATACCCGAAAAATTTTAACGCACTACACGTTTGCAGTCATTTCTGCAATAGGGCTAGGGATGAGCGAAACCGAACTGGATAGTTTGGGTTCGTACCGAATTTTGGGGTGTTCGGGACATGGACCTGGACCTGAACATTTTCAAAAAAGTTTGGGTTCGTGTCCATTGTTCGGCAATTTCTTCCCGCTTTCTGAAGGGCTGCACAGCAGCCAATCAGCTAGCGTTTTACTTCTTGCCCTAAGAAGCCATCACAGCCATGCCTACTAATGGCATTGCTGTGATTGGCCAAGTGCAGCATGTGACCCAGCCTTTATTTAAGCTGGAGTCACGTAGCGCCGCACGTCACTCTGCTCTGATTAGTGTAGGGAGAGGACGCAGCTTCTGTGAGGGCGATATTAGGCAGGGTAAAGTCAGAAAAAACACCTAATGAAGTGATCGATCTACAGCTGTGAATCGTTCAACTTCTGCTAGTAAATTGGTCACTGGTTTTTAGGCTACACAGAGCGTTTTTCTGTCACTTTGATCGGCATCCATTTTGTGTCTTGTGGTGCTATATCCTACATCAGGGGCTTGGCTGTGCTTATTGTCACCCCTAGAAACTCAGGATAGAAATTTCTATATTTATTAAGGGGTTAAATTCAATTGACAAAATAGCAATCCGCTAAATCTGGTGTTCCAGCATTGGCTAGCCAAGTGTAATACTGTCTGCTGTCTGGCAAACGATAGATTTATTTCTGGGATGAAATTCAATTGCCAAAATAGCAATCCCCTAAATCTGGTGTCCCAGCAGTGGCTGGCAAAGTTTAATAGTGTCCGGCATAGGATATATTTTGTTCTGGGGTGAAATTCAATAGCCAAAATAGCATTACCGTAAATCTGGTGTCCCAGTAGTGGCTGGCCAAGTTTAATAGTGTCCAGCAAAGGATAGATAATTTTCTGTGGTGAAATTCAATTGCCAAAATAGCAATACCGTAAATCTGCTGTTCCAACTGTGACTTGACAAGTTTCATAGTGTCAGTCATAGGATATATTATTTTCTGCGGTGAAATTCAGTTGCAAAAATAGAAATACCGTAAATATGGTGTTCCAGCTGTGACTGGACAATTTCCCTAGTGTCCGTCAAAGGATAGATTATTATCTGGGGTGAAAGTCAGTAGCAAAAATAGAAATACAGTAAATCTGGTGTTCCAGCTGTTGCAGGCCTAGTTTAAATCTGTCCGTAAAAGGGTATATTTTTTTCTGGGGTGAAATTCAATTGCCAAAATAGCAATACCATAAATCAGTGGTTTCAGCTGTGACTGGCCAAGTTTAATAGTGTCCTGCAAAGGGTATATTTTTTCTGGGATGAAATTTAATTGCCAAAATAGCAATACCCTGAATCTGGTGTTCCAGCTGTGACTGGACAATTTCCCTAGTGTCCGTCAAAAGATATATTATTTTCTAGGGTGAATACAGTTGCAATAATAGAAATACAGTAAATCTGGTGTTCCAGCTGTGACTGGACGAGTTTCATAGTGTCCGGCAAAGGATAGATTTTGTTTTGTGGTGAAATTCAATTGGCAAAATAGCAATATCGTAAATCTGGTGTTCAAGCTGTGACTGGACAAGTTTAATAGTATCCGTCAAAGGATAGATTTTGTTCTGGGGTGAAATTCACTTGCCAATATAGCAATACCCTGAATCTGGTGTTCCAGCTGTTGCAGGCCAAGTGTTAATCTGTCCGTAAAAGGGTATATTACACTTAGCGTGCATCTCCAAGTATATTTCTTTCCGTAAAAGGGTATATTACAAAAAGTGTTACATTACAATCGCTGAAAGCATAATCCTGTAAATCTGCACGCACTATTGTGCATCTCATAGTGTATTTCTGTCCGTAAAAGGGTATATTACACTCAAGGTGTATATACAAGTGCTGAGAGGGTCATCCTCAATAACTTCACACGCTACCGTTCATCTCCAAGTGTATTTCTGTCTGTTAAAGGGTATATTACACAAAGTGTTAAAATACAATTGTTGAAGGCATAATCCTACATATTTTTTCACACGCTACTGTGCATCTCCAAGTGTAAATCTGTCCATAAAAGAATACCTTTCATCCAGGGCCAAAATACTAGGCCTACAATTGATATTCCCCTAAATCAGTGGTTACTGCTGTGCCTGGATTAGTGTAATATGGTACATAAATAAATAGGCAGATAGTGTTAGGTGCCTGTAAAAAAAAGGCCTGAATTTGAAATCAATACATTGGGCCAAATATTTTTTTTCTTATTGTGGTGCTTGGTAAACGGTAACAATGAGAAAAACAACTAGTAAGGAACGCGGTTGTGGTTGTGTTAGTGGATCCTCTGGTGCTGGGAGAGGACGTGGCCATTCTGCCACAGTCACATGTCCTAGTGAACCAACTACCTCAGGTTCCAGTACCCGGCAGAATTTACAGCGATATTTGGTGGGGCCCAATGCCGTTCTAAGGATGGTAAGGCCTAAGAAAGTACAGGCGCTAGTCAATTGGGTGGCCGATAGTGGATCCAGCACGTTCACAACATTATCTCCCACCCAGTCTTCTGCAGAAAGCGCACAGGTGGCACCTGAAAACCAAGCCCATCAGTCTGTCACATCACCCCCATGCATATAAAGGAAACTGTCAGAGCCTCAAGTTATGCAGCAGTCTCTTATGCTGTTTGAAGACTCTGCTGGCAGGGTTTCCCAAGGGCATACACCTAGCCCTTCCCCAGTGGTGGAAGACATAGAATGCACTGATGCACAACCACTTATGTTTCCGGATGATAAGGACATGGGAATACCACCTCATCGGAGTCCCCGCGTCTCTGATGATGACGAAACACAGGTGCCAACTGCTGCGTCTTTTGAAGGTCGTGCCACTGACTTTCATAGTTCAGAGGAAGAGGCAGTGGTGAGACCAAGCCAACAGCGTAGCAAAAGAGGGAGCAGGGGGCAAAAGCAGAACAGCCGCTGCCAAGAGGGTTCGCCTGCTACTGACCACCGCCACCAGGGACCGAGCACCCCAAAGGCAGCTTCAAGGAGTTCCCTGGCATGGCACTTCTTTAGACAATGTGCTGACGACAAGACCCAAGTGGTTTGCGCGCTGTGCCATCTGAGCCTGAAGCGAGGCATTAACGTTCTGATCCTTAGCACAACCTGCATGACCAGGCATCTACATGCAAAGCATTAACTGCAGTGGAGTAAACACCTTAAAAACAAGGAACTCACTCAGGCTCCCCCTTCTCCCTCTTCTGCTGCTGCCTCGGCCTCTTCCTCCACCTCGGGAGGAATGTTGGCACCTGCCGCCCACCAAACAGAGGATGTGCTACCGACACCACCACCTGCGTCACCAAGCATTTCCACCATGTCACACGGCAGCGTTCAGCTCTCCATCTCACAAACCTTGGAGAGAAAGCATAAATTTCCACCTAGCCACCCTCGAGCCCTGGGCCTGAATGCCAGCATTTCTAAACTACTGGCCTTTGAAATGCTGTCATTCAGGCTGGTGGACACAGACAGCTTCAAACAGCTGATGGCGATGGCTTCCCCACAGTATGTTGTTCCCAGCCGCCACTCTTCTCCAAGAGAGCCATGCCTTCCCTGCACAACCAAGTATCCGATAAAATCAAGTGTGCACTGCGTAACGCCATCTGAGGCAAGGTCCACCTAACCACATATACGTGAACCAGTAAGCATGGCCAGGGACGCTATATCTCCCTAACTGCTCACTGGGTAAATGTAGTGGTGGCTGGGCCCCAGGCGGAGAGTTCTTTAGCGCACGTCCTTCCACCGGCAAGGAGGGCAGGGCATCATTCTTTGCCTCCTGTAGCCTCCTCCTCCTACTCGGCTTCCTCCTTCTCTGCTTCCACTAGCTCATCCAGTCAGCCACACACCTTCACCACCAACTTCAGCACAGCCCGGGGTAAACGTCAGCAGGCCATTCTGAAACTCATATGTTTCGTGGACAGGCCCCACACCGCGCAGGAGTTGTGGCGGGGACTTGAACAACAGACCTTCCAGTGGTTGCTGCCGGTGGGCCTCAAGCCCGGCCTGGTGGTGTGCGATAATGGGCGAAATCTCGTCGCAGCTCTGGGACTAGCCGGTTTGACGCACATCCCTTGCCTGGTGCATGTGCAGAATTTGGTGATGCAGAAGTTCATTCACAACTACCCCGACATGTCAGAGCTGCTGCTTAAAGTGCGGGCCGTCTGTGCGTGCTTCCGGCGTTCACATCCTGCCGCTGCTCGCCTGTCTGCTCTACATCTTAACTTCGGCCTTCCCGCTCACCGCCTCATATGCGACGTGCCCACCAGGTGGAACTCCACCATGCACATGCTGGAGAGACTGTGCGAGCAACAGCAGGCCATAGTGGAGTTTCAGCAGCAGCACGCACGGGTCAGTCGCACTGCGGAACAGCACCACTTAACCACCAATGACTGTGCCTCCATGCGATACCTGTGTGCCCTGTTGCGCTGTTTCGAGTACTCCACCAACATGGTCAGTGGCGATGACTGTGGCATTTCGAAAATGTCAGCCTTATACAATTACGCATCTGTGAGGTGACTTGTTGAATCAGACATTCGTCACTTACAGTTTACGCATCAGACACTCAGGAGTTAATCAAGTAGTCTTTTAATCCAGAGATTGTATTACAAGATATGCAGGGAATCCAGATGGTAAAAGAATTATGCCTCTAATAATCTCCTTTATAAGAAGATGAGATACTACACAGATTCTCCTGAGATTTTCCTCAGATTCTCCTCAGAATTACAGCACTCACAAACAGCAATGCATGACAGGGAAAACAGGAACTGGCTAGTCTGAACCAAGTAGAAGCTGAAACAGAGGGGGGAGGAAATAGAGGAGCATACCAATACACAATGCAAGATACTGAAACAGAACACTCCCCGTCTGGTATCGGTAGATACCACTATGTATATGCATACAATGGAATTGTATAAATAACAATGAATAATGTCCATAAACCTGATAAATAGACAGATGAATTATGTCCATAAACCTGAAAAGGAAACATGCAATGAACAGTTATTCAAACCAAAAAAGGATAGGTCTTCAGTTCAGACCATAGAGCTGGTACTGGAAACAGTCCTAGAAGATGATGAGCATCTCTGGTCGAAGGAATCTCAACATGGAAGTTCTTTCAATCCGAACTGGAAACGACTTTAGTAATAAGTCCAGTAGGCCAGTCGAGACCATTAAATTGTTTGTCTCTTAACAGAACAAAATCTCCTTCCTTTATATTGGGCCTTGGTTCTTGTCACCTTCTGCATTCTTGCTAGAGGTAGAGGTTCTTTCTTATCCACCTTTTCCAGAACTGACTGGCGAGATGTTTTACCTGCTTCCACAGAAACTTAAAGGTTGTGCTCTTTGAAAACGCCAGATGGCACTGGAATATTTCCTGTATTTTTTGGTTTATTCTTCAGTGATTTTTTATGCACCCCAGATGTGGATTTCTTCTTTTTTACTACAGGAGGTTGTCTATTGCTTTCATTAGAAGCTGAGCGAGACTTGGTTCTCCTTGATCTTGCCAAAGATTTAGAATGTGACTTCTCTGTCTGTGTCACCAATTTAGAGCGAGAGCGCTTATTTTGTGAGGCTGATTTAGAGGTAGATTGCTCTCGGTCTATGAATCGTGAACGCAAATGCTCATGCCTGCTTTTCACTTCTCAAATGGGATCTGTCTTTGTACGTACGGACTTGGGTTGGTGACATGCAGTATTTGTCATGGACATTGGCGGTGAACTTTTCCCTGTGGTTTTCAGAAAAGGCTGAGCAATATGAAGGTGCTCATCTGTTGAAGACTGGGAAGAAATGTGATCCTCTTGAGTGCAATCAACAACTGCAGATGGAACTGAAGGTTCTTGCAAAGTATCTGAAATGAACTCTTCCTCTGTTGAAGGTACCTCCTTTATAGAACATTCAGAAGATACTTCTTTTACAGAATTAAACTCATTGTCAAACAGTAGACTGGAAGGCTCAAGTTTCTGCTGTATCTCATCAGAACTAAATGAATCAGAAGGCTTGTTGTCAGTGATGATATAGGATTCATTATGATTAACTGTGTGAGGACTGGAAAGCTGGAAAGGGCTTGAAGAGGGCTCCAATTAAAATCCTGAAGGCCTTTCTACAAGCTGCCCTTCTGTCCAGGAACATTCTTCTGCAGCTGACTCCTTGGGATTAAAGCTGCTTTCTGATGTTTTTAGAATATTTGGGCAAGGCATATCTTGCACATAGTAGTGGTTAGGACTAGAGATGAGCGAACTTCTATTTTTAGTTCGGCGTCCAAAGTTCGGGTTCGGGTTATCGTAGCATCCCGTTATGGATTCCATAACGGCATTTGGAATCCATAAGGGGCTGCTTCATTGAACCCGAACCTTGGACAACCCTAATGACCTGGGGTGACGTCACCATCATGTGATCAGTGCAGGGGGCGTGGCTCAGCACTGGATTGGATAAGAGGTGATCCAGTGCTGAGCCACGCCCCTGCACTGATCACATGACGGTGACGTCACCCCAGGTCCTTATGGTTGTCCAAGGTTCGGGTTCAATGAAGCAGCCCCTTATGGATTCCAAATGCCGTGATGGAATCCATAACAGGATGCTACGAAAACCCGAACCCGAACTTTGGACACCAAACTAAAAATAGAAGTTTGCTCATCTCTAGTTAGGACACTGTCTGAAGTAAGAAGTTCGCCCCACTATTAATAATTCAGTTCTGAAGGAGTGTACTTGGCAGGGTCTGCAGATTCTGTCCAGACATACATCCCCCACGAGGATCCAACCCACTGTAACTTTCTAGGCATATGGAGCGTTGAAAGGGCCATTGCGAAGTTCAAGGACCTTATGAGCCTCAAGAATGTCTCTACCTAGCAAGAGTAAGATCTCAGAACGGTTATCAAGGGGAGGAATCTCTCTGGCTATGTTCCTGAGATGAGGGTGATGCTGTGCGGCTTCAGGTGTGGGAATCTAATCCCTTGTGTCCGCCAATTTGTCACACTCAATAAGGGTTGGAAGAGAAAGTTTCTTATGTCCTTTGATGGGCTTTAAGGTGAAACCATTAGCTCTTATTCCTGAGGTTGTCAAAAGACCAGAGCATGTTCCTAGGGTGTAGGGTGTAGTCTCTCCCTCTATCCTGAACAGATCAAAGAACTTAGGGCTAGCTAGGGAATGATTACTTTGGTCATCTAGAATAGCATACATTCTTATGGTCCTCTCTGGTTGTGCAGTAGGAAACACATCCACGAAGCAAATCTTAGAACAAGACTTACCGCACACAAGTCCTTCTCCACATACCTATGTGCATCTGGGCGTGATGGTTGTGGTTGGTCGGTCGGCACTCTCCCCGCCATGACTCTCCTCGCCTTGATCGGAATGGGGCTTGTGCCAGTTAACTGGTTCTAGGTTCCGCCTGATTGGTCCCGGGTAGTGTTGAGCGAACAGTTCGAGCATCGTTCGGGTTCGTACCGAATTTTGGGGTGTCCGGGACCCGGACCCGAACCCGGACATTTTCAAAAAAGTTCGGGTTCGGGTTCGTCGTTCGGCATGTATTTAGGCGCATTTTGAAAGGCTGCAAAGCAGCCAATCAACATGCATCATACTACTTGCCCTAAGATGCCATCGCAGCCATGCCTACTATTGGCAAGGCTGTGATTGGCCGAGTGCAGCATGTGACTCAGCCTCTTTATAAGCTTGTGCGCACGTCGGGACGTGCTCACTCCCGATGTGAATAGAACAGGGATAGACGCAGCTGATGCTAGGGCGAGAATAGGCAGGGATAATTGAATAACTGGAAGCAAATTTCTCTCCTCCACCTGTGATTCATCTGAACAACTGCAGCTGAGCTGCTTTTTTGATAGGGATTGGCTATTTTTAGAGTGGCCAGAGTGATTTTTCCATCCACATGTACCTGGGCTGACCGCCGGCCGCCATTTTGCGACTTGTAGTGCTGCAGCAGAAGCTGCCACAGTGTGCATTCCAAAGCTCCAAACAAGTCAGACATCTACACCTGGGATTCAGACCAATAGCGATTTAGCAGCACAGTCCAAGGCTATTTTTTTAAAGGTTGTGCAGACCATTTTGTGGCACATGTTACTGGGCTGATAGGCGGCGGCCATCTTGGGACTAGTGCTGCAGCACAATCTCTCCCAACGTCCATTAATCACTTGTAATAGTGGTCTGTGCCATAGAAATCCTACATCAGGGACTTGGGTGTGCTTGTGTCACCCCTACTAATACTAGTCCACCTGTAATCCATACAGTCAAAAGACTGAAAGTATTCCAGTGAGGGAATTTTTTTTATTTAAAAAGGCCAAGTTAGTTTATCTGGCGTTCAATATACTAGATACAGTTAGGCCTGCGTTTCATACATCTGGAATTAGCAAATTAATGTGCTGGGGTTGGGAAAACATATATGTACCCATACTAGAATCTGTCAAAGAAAGCGGTACTCACATATAACAGTCATTCCATCTGTAATCCATACAGTCAAAAGACTGAAAGTATTCCAGTGAGGGAATTTTTTTATTTAAAAAGGCCAAGTTAGTTTATCTGGCGTTCAATATACTAGATACAGTTAGGCCTGCGTTTCATACATCTGGAATTAGCAAATTAATGTGCTGGGGTTGGGAAAACATATATGTACCCATACTAGAATCTGTCAAAGAAAGCGGTACTCACATATAACAGTCATTCCATCTGTAATCCATACAGTCAAAAGACTGAAAGTATTCCAGTGAGGGAATTTTTTTTATTTAAAAAGGCCAAGTTAGTTTATCTGGCGTTCAATATACTAGATACAGTTAGGCCTGCGTTTCATACATCTGGAATTAGCAAATTAATGTGCTGGGGTTGGGAAAACATATATGTACCCATACTAGAATCTGTCAAAGAAAGCGGTACTCACATATAACAGTCATTCCATCTGTAATCCATACAGTCAAAAGACTGAAAGTATTCCAGTGAGGGAATTTTTTTATTTAAAAAGGCCAAGTTAGTTTATCTGGCGTTCAATATACTAGATACAGTTAGGCCTACGTTTCATACATCTGGAATTAGCAAATTAATGTGCTGGGGTTGGGAAAACATATATGTACCCATACTAGAATCTGTCAAAGAAAGCGGTACTCACATATAACAGTCATTCCATCTGTAATCCATACAGTCAAAAGACTGAAAGTATTCCAGTGAGGGAATTTTTTTTATTTAAAAAGGCCAAGTTAGTTTATCTGGCGTTCAATATACTAGATACAGTTAGGCCTGCGTTTCATACATCTGGAATTAGCAAATTAATGTGCTGGGGTTGGGAAAACATATATGTACCCATACTAGAATCTGTCAAAGAAAGCGGTACTCACATATAACAGTCATTCCATCTGTAATCCATACAGTCAAAAGACTGAAAGTATTCCAGTGAGGGAATTTTTTTATTTAAAAAGGCCAAGTTAGTTTATCTGGCGCTCAATATACTAGATACAGTTAGGCCTGCGTTTCATACATCTGGAATTAGCAAATTAATGTGCTGGGGTTGGGAAAACATATATGTACCCATACTAGAATCTGTCAAAGAAAGCGGTACTCACATATAACAGTCATTCCATCTGTAATCCATACAGTCAAAAGACTGAAAGTATTCCAGTGAGGGAATTTTTTTATTTAAAAAGGCCAAGTTAGTTTATCTGGCGCTCAATATACTAGATACAGTTAGGCCTGCGTTTCATACATCTGGAATTAGCAAATTAATGTGCTGGGGTTGGGAAAACATATATGTACCCATACTAGAATCTGTCAAAGAAAGCGGTACTCACATATAACAGTCATTCCATCTGTAATCCATACAGTCAAAAGACTGAAAGTATTCCAGTGAGGGAATTTTTTTATTTAAAAAGGCCAAGTTAGTTTATCTGGCGCTCAATATACTAGATACAGTTAGGCTCATGCGTTTCATACATCTGGAATTAGCAAATTAATGTGCTGGGGTTGGGAAAACATATATGTACCCATACTAGAATCTGTCAAAGAAAGCGGTACTCACATATAACAGTCATTCCATCTGTAATCCATACAGTCAAAAGACTGAAAGTATTCCAGTGAGGGAATTTTTTTATTTAAAAAAGGCCAAGTTAGTTTATCTGGCGTTCAATATACTAGATACAGTTAGGCCTGCATGTTTCATACATCTGGAATTAGCAAATTAATGTGCTGGGGTTGGGAAAACATATATGTACCCATACTAGAATCTGTCAAAGAAAGCGGTACTCACATATAACAGTCATTCCATCTGTAATCCATACAGTCAAAAGACTGAAAGTATTCCAGTGAGGGAATTTTTTTATTTAAAAAAGGCCAAGTTAGTTTATCTGGCGTTCAATATACTAGATACAGTTAGGCCTGCATGTTTCATACATCTGGAATTAGCAAATTAATGTGCTGGGGTTGGGAAAACATATATGTACCCATACTAGAATCTGTCAAAGAAAGCGGTACTCACATATAACAGTCATTCCATCTGTAATCCATACAGTCAAAAGACTGAAAGTATTCCAGTGAGGGAATTTTTTTTTATTTAAAAAGGCCAAGTTAGTTTATCTGGCGTTCAATATACTAGATACAGTTAGGCCTGCGTTTCATACATCTGGAATTAGCAAACTAATGTGCTGGGGTTGGGAAAACATATATGTACCCATACTAGAATCTGTCAAAGAAAGCGGTACTCACATATAACAGTCATTCCATCTGTAATCCATACAGTCAAAAGACTGAAAGTATTCCAGTGAGGGAATTTTTTTTTATTTAAAAAGGCCAAGTTAGTTTATCTGGCGCTCAATATACTAGATACAGTTAGGCTCATGCGTTTCATACATCTGGAATTAGCAAACTAATGTGCTGGGGTTGGGAAAACATATATGTACCCATACTAGAATCTGTCAAAGAAAGCGGTACTCACATATAACAAGTCATTCCATCTGTAATCCATACAGTCAAAAGACTGAAAGTATTCCAGTGAGGGGATTTTGCTTATAAAAATAATATATTTCATTGTGGTGCGAGTTGAATCGCAACAATGAAGAAAAATACTATTAAGGGACGAGGACGCGGTCGTGGTGGTGTCCGTGGAGCCTCTGTTGCTGGTAGAGGACGTGGCCGTTCGGCCCCAGGCGCACACAGTAGGGAACGAACTCCCTCAACTAGCCGGCAGAATGTACCGCAATATCTCGTGGGGCCCAATGCCGCTCTTAGGATGGTAAGGCCTGAGCAGGTACAGGCATTAATCGATTGGGTGGCCGACAGTGCTTCCAGCACGTTCACCACATGGTCTTCCACCCAGTCTTCTGCGGAAAGCGCACAGGTGGCACCTGAAAACCAAGCCCATCAGTCTGTCACATCACCCCCAAGCATATCAGGGAAACGGTCTGAGCCACAAGTTATGCAGCAGTCTCTTCTTCTGTTTGAAGACTCTGCTTCCAGGGTTTCCCAGGGGCGTCCACCTAGCCCTTCCCCAGTGGAGGAAGACATACCATGCACTGACGCACAACCACTTATGTCTCCAGATGAAGAGGACATGGGAATACCACCACAGCAGAGTCACCGACTCTCTGATGATGACGAAACACAGGTGCCCACTGCCGCGTCTTTTTGCAGTGTGCAGACTGAACAGGAGGAGGTCAGGGAGGGAGACTGGGTGGAAGACGATGCAGAGGACGATGAGGTCTTAGACCCCACATGGACTGAAGGTCGTGGCGATGACTTTCACAGTTCAGAGGAAGAGGTAGTGGTGAGACCGAGACAACAGCGAAGCCAAAGAGGGAGCAGGGGGCCAAAGCAGACGAGCCGCCGCCCCAGAGTTCGCTCTGCTACTGGACATCGCCAACAGGGACCCAGCCCCACAAAGGCAGCTTCAAAGAGTTCCCTGGCATGGCACTTCTTTAAACAATGTCCTACCGACAAGACCCGAGTGACTTGCACGCTCTGCCATCAGAGCCTGAGGCGAGGCATTAACGTTCTGAACCTCAGCACAACCTGCATGACCAGGCATCTACATGCAAAGCATGAACTGCAGTGGGGTACACACCTTAAAAACCAGGCACTCGCTGAGGCTCCCCTGCTCCCTCTACCGCTGCTGCCTCGGCTTCCGCCTCGAGAGGAATGTTGCCACCTGCCGAGCAGCAAACAGAGGATGTGCCACCGACACCACCACCACCGCCACCGTCAACTAGCGTCTCCACTATATCACACAGCAGCGTTCAGCTCTCAATATCTCAAACCTTAGAGAGGAAGCGCAAATTCCCCGAGTCACCCTCGAGCCTCTTGGCCTGAACGCCAGCATTTCTAAACTGCTGGCCTTTGAAATGCTGTCATTCCGGCTGGTGGACACAGACAGCTTCAAACAGCTGATGGCCATGGCTGTCCCGCAGTATGTGGTTCCCAGCCGCCACTACTTCTCCAAGACAGCCGTGCCTTCCCTGCACATGCAAGTGTCCGATAAAATCAAGTGTGCACTGCGCAACGCCATTTGTGGCAAGGTCCACCTAACCACAGATACGTGGACCAGTAAGCACGGCCAGGGACGCTATATCTCACTAACTGCACACTGGATGAATGTAGTGGCGGCTGGGCCCCCGGCGGACAGTTCCTTGGCGCACGTCCTTCCGCCCCTAGGATCGCAGGGCATCATTCTCTGCCTCCTGTAGCCTCCTCCTCCTACTCGGCTTCCTCCTCCACTGCTTCCACCAGCTCATCCGGTCAGCCACACACCTTCACCACCAACTTCAGCACAGCCCGGGTAAACGTCAGCAGGCCATTCTGAAACTCATATGTTTGGGGGACAGGCCCCACACCGCGCAGGAGTTGTGGCGGGGTATTGAACAACAGACCGACGAGTGGTTTCTGCCGGTGGGCCTCAAGCCAGGCCTGGTGGTATGCGATAATGGGCGAAATCTCGTGGCAGCTCTGGGACTAGCCGGTTTGACGCACATCCCTTGCCTGGCGCATGTGCTGAACTTGGTGGTGCAGAGGTTCATTCACCACTACCCCAACATGTCAGAGCTGCTGCATAAAGTGCGGGCCGTCTGTGCGCGCTCCGCCGCTCACATCCTGCCGCTGCTCGCCTGTCTGCGCTACAGCGGAACTTCGGCCTTCCCGCTCACCGCCTCATATGCGACGTGCCCACCCGGTGGAACTCCACCTTGCACATGCTGGAGAGACTGTGCGAGCAGCAGCAGGCCATAGTGGAGTTTCAGCTGCAGCACGCTCGCGTCAGTCGTACTGCCGAACAGCACCACTTCACCACCAATGATTGGGCCTCCATGCGAGACCTGTGTGCCCTGCTGCGCTGTTTCGAGTACTCCACCAACATGGCCAGTGGCGATGACACTGTTATCAGCGTTACAATACCACTTCTATGTCTCCTTGAGAAAACACTTAGGGCAATGATGTTAGAGGAGGTGGCCCAGGTGGAGGAGGAGGAGGAGGATGAGGGCTCGTTTCTAACACTTTCGGGCCAGTCTGTTCGAATTGGCTCAGAGGGAGGTTTGTTTAAGCAGCAGAGGACAGGTTCACAAGTCGCCAGCCAAGGCACTGTACTGGAGGACGAGGAGGATGAGGAGGAGGAGGTGGAGGGGGACGAGGATGACGCAAGTTCACAGCGGGGTGGCAGCCCAGGCCCATCACTGGTGCGTGGCTGGGGGATACGGTGGACGATGACGATACGCCTCCCACAGAGGACAGCTTGTCCTTACCCATGGGTAGCCTGGCCCACATGAGCGAATATATGCTCCAATGCCTGCGCAACGACTAGCAGAGTTGCCCACGTTTTAACGTGTGCAGACTACTGGGTGGCCACCCTGCTGGATCCCCGGTATAAAGACAATGTGCCCACTTTAATTCCTGAACTGGAGCGCGACCGTAAGATGCGCGAGTACAAGCGCACGCTGATAGAGGCGCTCTTGAGAGCATTCCCACATGTCACAGGGGAACAGGTGGAAGGTGAAGGCAGAGGAGTGGCAAGAGGTCGCCAACGCAGCTGTGTCACGGCCAGCTCATCTGAGGGCAGGGTTAGCATGGCAGAAATGTGGAAAAGTTTTGTCTCCACGCCACAGCTATCTGCACCGACACCTGATACGGAACGTGTTAGCAGGAGGCAGCATTTCACTAACATGGTTGAACAGTATGTCTGCACACCCTCCACATCCTGACGGATGGTTCGGCCCCATTCAACTACTGGGTTTCGAAATTGTCCACGTGGCCAGAGTTAGCATGTTATGCCTTGAGGTGCTTTCCTGCCCGGCGGCCAGCGTTTTATCTGAACGCGTATTCAGCACGGCAGGGGGCGCCATTACTGACAAGCGCAGCCGCCTGTCCACAGCCAACGTGGACAAGCTGACCTTCATAAAGATGAACCAGGCATGGATCCCACAGGACCTGTCCCTCCCTTGTGCAGAGTAGTCCTTATTAACTGCCTAAAACATGTCTTGTTGTGCTACGGGCCACTTCTTTATTTGATACAAATTTTATGAAACCCACAGTTGAATGAAACTCTTCTCTGTCTGGGCGCCGGGCCTAACCAGATGAAAGTGGCCGGTTAAACTAACGGGTGACATGAAGCCATAACCTCTGCCATGCTACCTCTGTCTTCTGTCTGGGTGCTGAGGCCTAAGTCAAATAAAGCGGTCTTCTGCTGTGCTGGGGGATATGAAGCTAATCTCTGACCTCTCTCCTCTGTCTGGGTCCAAAGGCCTAAATCACTGAAAGAGGCCTTCTCCTGTGGTGTGTGATATGATGCCAGAATATGTGCTGTGGGGCCTCTCTCCTCTTCCTGGGTGCAGGGGTCAAATAAACTAAATTGTGGCCTACTCCTGTGGTGGTTGATATGATGCCTGATTCTCTGATGTGGAACCTCTCTCTCTGTTTGGGTGAAGGGGTCAAAGTAACTCAATGGTGGCTTCTCCTGTGGTGGCTGATATGATGCCAGAATATGTGCTGTGGTGCCTCTCTCCTCTTCCTGGGTGCAGGGGTCAAAGCAACTCAATGGTGGCTTCTCCTGTGGTGGCTGATATGATGCCAGAATATGTGCTGTGGGGCCTCTCTCCTCTTCCTGGGTGCAGGGGTCAAAGTAACTAAATGGTGGCTTCTCCTGTGGTGGTTGATATGATGCCTGATTCTCTGCTGTGAAACCTCTCTCCTCCATCCTGGGTGTAGGGGTCAAAGTCTTTCAAAGTCGCCTTCTCCTGTGCTGATTGATATGAAGCTGATGGTTGTGCCATCTGACATGGTTGCCAGGGTCTGATTCAATGGGGGCCTACTCCTGTGGTGGGTGATCTAAATGCCTGATTCTCTGCTGTGAAACCTCTCTCCTCCGTCTGGGTGTAGGGGTCAAAGTCTTTCAAAGTCGCCTTCTCCTGTGCTGATTGATATGAAGCTGATGGTTGTGCCATCTGACATGGTTGCCGGGGTCCCATTAAATTGGGGCCTACTCCTGTGGTGGGTGATCTAAATGCCTGATTCTCTGCTTTGAAACCTCTCTCCTCCGTCCGGGTGTAGGGGTCAAAGTCTGTCAAAGTCGCCTTCTCCTGTGCTGATTGATATAAAGCTTATGCTTGTGCCATCTGACATGGTTGCCGGGGTCTGATTCAATGGTGGCCTACTCCTGTGGTGGGTGATCTAAATGCCTGATTCTCTGCTGTGTAACCTCTCTCCTCCGTCTGGGTGTAGGGGTCAAAGTAACTAAATGGTGGCCTACTCCTGTGGTGGGTGATATGATGCCAGAATATGTGCTGTGGGGCCTCTCTCTCTTCCTGGGTGCAGGGGTCAAAGTAACTCAATGGTGGCTTCTCCTGTGGTGGCTGATATGATGCCAGAATATGTGCTGTGGTGCCTCTCTCCTCTTCCTGGGTGCAGGGGTCAAAGTAACTAAATGGTGGCTTCTCCTGTGGTGGTTGATATGATGCCTGATTCTCTGCTGTGAAACCTCTCTCCTCCATCTGGGTGTAGGGGTCAAAGTCTTTCAAAGTCGCCTTCTCCTGTGCTGATTGATATAAAGCTGATGGTTGTGCCATCTGACATGGTTGCCAGGGTCTGATTCAATGGGGGCCTACTCCTGTGGTGGGTGATCTAAATGCCTGATTCTCTGCTGTGAAACCTCTCTCCTCCGTCTGGGTGTAGGGGTCAAAGTCTTTCAAAGTCGCTTTCTCCTGTGCTGATTGATATGAAGCTGATGGTTGTGCCATCTGACATGGTTGCCGGGGTCCCATTAAATTGGGGCCTACTCCTGTGGTGGGTGATCTAAATGCCTGATTCTCTGCTGTGTAACCTCTCTCCTCCGTCTGGGTGTAGGGGTCAAAGTAACTAAATGGTGGCCTACTCCTGTGGTGGGTGATATGATGCCTGGTTCTCTGCTGTGGGACCTCTCTCCTCTGTCTGGGTCCAAAGGCCTAAATCACTGAAAGAGGCCTTCTCCTGTGGTGTGTGATATGATGCCAGAATATGTGCTGTGGGGCCTCTCTCCTCTTCCTGGGTGCAGGGGTCAAATAAACTAAATTGTGGCCTACTCCTGTGGTGGTTGATATGATGCCTGATTCTCTGATGTGGAACCTCTCTCCTCTGTTTGGGTGAAGGGGTCAAAGTAACTAAATGGTGGCTTCTCCTGTGGTGGCTGATATGATGCCAGAATATGTGCTGTGGGGCCTCTCTCCTCTTCCTGGGTGCAGGGGTCAAAGTAACTCAATGGTGGCTTCTCCTGTGGTGGCTGATATGATGCCAGAATATGTGCTGTGGTGCCTCTCTCCTCTTCCTGGGTGCGGGGGTCAAAGTAACTCAATGGTGGCTTCTCCTGTGGTGGTTAGTATGATGCCAGAATATGTGCTGTGGGGCCTCTCTCCTCTTCCTGGGTGCAGGGGTCAAAGTAACTCAATGGTGGCTTCTCCTGTGGTGGCTGATATGATGCCAGAATATGTGCTGTGGTGCCTCTCTCCTCTGTCTGGGTCCAAAGGCCTAAATCACTGAAAGAGGCCTTCTCCTGTGGTGTGTGATATGATGCCTGAATATGTGCTGTGGTGCCTCTCTCCTCTTCCTGGGTGCGGGGTCAAAGTAACTCAATGGTGGCTTCTCCTGTGGTGGCTGATATGATGCCAGAATATGTGCTGTGGGGCCTCTCTCCTCTTCCTGGGTGCAGGGGTCAAAGTAACTCAATGGTGGCTTCTCCTGTGGTGGTTAGTATGATGCCAGAATATGTGCTGTGGGGCCTCTCTCTCTTCCTGGGTGCAGGGGTCAAAGTAACTCAATGGTGGCTTCTCCTGTGGTGGCTGATATGATGCCAGAATATGTGCTGTGGGGCCTCTCTCCTCTTCCTGGGTGCAGGGGTCAAAGTAACTCAATGGTGGCTTCTCCTGTGGTGGCTGATATGATGCCAGAATATGTGCTGTGAGTGCCTCTCTCCTCTTCCTGGGTGCGGGGTCAAAGTAACTCAATGGTGGCTTCTCCTGTGGTGGTTAGTATGATGCCAGAATATGTGCTGTGGGGCCTCTCTCCTCTTCCTGGGTGCAGGGTCAAAGTAACTCAATGGTGGCTTCTCCTGTGGTGGCTGATATGATGCCAGAATATGTGCTGTGGTGCCTCTCTCCTCTGTCTGGGTCCAAAGGCCTAAATCACTGAAAGAGGCCTTCTCCTGTGGTGTGTGATATGATGCCTGAATATGTGCTGTGATGCCTTTCTCCTCTTCCTGGGTGCGGGGGTCAAAGTAACTCAATGGTGGCTTCTCCTGTGGTGGCTGATATGATGCCAGGAATATGTGCTGTGGGGCCTCTCTCCTCTTCCTGGGTGCAGGGGTCAAAGTAACTCAATGGTGGCTTCTCCTGTGGTGGTTAGTATGATGCCAGAATATGTGCTGTGGGGCCTCTCTCCTCTTCCTGGGTGCAGGGGTCAAAGTAACTCAATGGTGGCTTCTCCTGTGGTGGCTGATATGATGCCAGAATATGTGCTGTGGAGCCTCTCTCCTCTTCCTGGGTGCGGGGTCAAAGTAACTCAATGGTGGCTTCTCCTGTGGTGGTTGAGTATGATGCCAGAATATGTGCTGTGGGGCCTCTCTCCTCTTCCTGGGTGCAGGGGTCAAAGTAACTCAATGGTGGCTTCTCCTGTGAGTGGCTGATATGATGCCAGAATATGTGCTGTGGTGCCCTCTCCTCTGTCTGGGTCCAAAGGCCTAAATCACTGAAAGAGGCCTTCTCCTGTGGTGTGTGATATGATGCCTGAATATGTGCTGTGGTGCCTCTCTCCTCTTCCTGGGTGCGGGGTCAAAGTAACTCAATGGTGGCTTCTCCTGTGGTGGCTGATATGATGCCAGAATATGTGCTGTGGGGCTCTCTCCTCTTCCTGGGTGCAGGGGTCAAAGTAACTCAATGGTGGCTTCTCCTGTGGTGGTTAGATATGATGCCAGAATATGTGCTGTGGGGCCTCTCCTCTTCCTGGGTGCAGGGGTCAAAGTAACTCAATGGTGGCTTCTCCTGTGGTGGCTGATATGATGCCAGAATATGTGCTGTGGGGCTCTCTCCTCTTCCTGGGTGCAGGGGTCAAAGTAACTCAATGGTGGCTTCTCCTGTGGTGGCTGATATGATGCCAGAATATGTGCTGTGGTGCCTCTCTCCTCTTCCTGGGTGCAGGGGTCAAAGTAACTCAATGGTGGCTTCTCCTGTGGTGGCTGATATGATGCCAGAATATGTGCTGTGGGGCCTCTCTCCTCTTCCTGGGTGCAGGGGTCAAAGTAACTCAATGGTGGCCTTCTCCTGTGGTGGTTGATATGATGCCAGAATATGTGCTGTGGTGCCTCTCTCCTCTGTCCTGGGTGCAAGGGGTCAAAGTAACTCAATGGTGGCTTCTCCTGTGGTGGCTGATATGATGCCAGAATATGTGCTGTGGGGCCTCTCTCCTCTTCCTGGGTGCAGGGGTCAAAGTAACTCAATGGTGGCTTCTCCTGTGGTGGCTGATATGATGCCAGAATATGTGCTGTGGTGCCTCTCTCCTCTTCCTGGGTGCAGGGGTCAAAGTAACTCAATGGTGGCTTCTCCTGTGGTGGTTAGTATGATGCCAGAATATGTGCTGTGGGGCCTCTCTCCTCTTCCTGGGTGCAGGGGTCAAAGTAACTCAATGGTGGCTTCTCCTGTGGTGGCTGATATGATGCCAGAATATGTGCTGTGGTGCCTCTCTCCTCTGTCTGGGTCCAAAGGCCTAAATCACTGAAAGAGGCCTTCTCCTGTGGTGTGTGATATGATGCCTGAATATGTGCTGTGGTGCCTCTCTCCTCTTCCTGGGTGCGGGGGTCAAAGTAACTCAATGGTGGCTTCTCCTGTGGTGGCTGATATGATGCCAGAATATGTGCTGTGGGGCCTCTCTCCTCTTCCTGGGTGCAGGGGTCAAAGTAACTCAATGGTGGCTTCTCCTGTGGTGGTTGAGTATGATGCCAGAATATGTGCTGTGGGGCCTCTCTCCTCTTCCTGGGTGCAGGGGTCAAAGTAACTCAATGGTGGCTTCTCCTGTGGTGGCTGATATGATGCCAGAATATGTGCTGTGGGGCCTCTCTCCTCTTCCTGGGTGCAGGGTCAAAGTAACTCAATGGTGGCTTCTCCTGTGGTGGCTGATATGATGCCAGAATATGTGCTGTGGTGCCTCTCTCCTCTTCCTGGGTGCGGGGGTCAAAGTAACTCAATGGTGGCTTCTCCTGTGGTGGTTAGTATGATGCCAGAATATGTGCTGTGGGGCCTCTCTCCTCTTCCTGGGTGCAGGGGTCAAAGTAACTCAATGGTGGCTTCTCCTGTGGTGGCTGATATGATGCCAGAATATGTGCTGTGGTGCCTCTCTCCTCTGTCTGGGTCCAAAGGCCTAAATCACTGAAAGAGGCCTTCTCCTGTGGTGTGTGATATGATGCCAGAATATGTGCTGTGGTGCCTCTCTCCTCTTCCTGGGTGCGGGGGTCAAAGTAACTCAATGGTGGCTTCTCCTGTGGTGGCTGATATGATGCCAGAATATGTGCTGTGGGGCCTCTCTCCTCTTCCTGGGTGCAGGGGTCAAAGTAACTCAATGGTGGCTTCTCCTGTGGTGGCTGAGTATGATGCCAGAATATGTGCTGTGGGGCCTCTCTCCTCTTCCTGGGTGCAGGGGTCAAAGTAACTCAATGGTGGCTTCTCCTGTGGTGGCTGATATGATGCCAGAATATGTGCTGTGGGGCCTCTCTCCTCTTCCTGGGTGCAGGGGTCAAAGTAACTAAATGGTGGCTTCTCCTGTGGTGGTTGATATGATGCCTGATTCTCTGCTGTGAAACCTCTCTCCTCCATCTGGGTGTAGGGGTCAAAGTCTTTCAAAGTCGCCTTCTCCTGTGCTGATTGATATAAAGCTGATGGTTGTGCCATCTGACATGGTTGCCAGGGTCTGATTCAATGGGGGCCTACTCCTGTGGTGGGTGATCTAAATGCCTGATTCTCTGCTGTGAAACCTCTCTCCTCCGTCTGGGTGTAGGGGTCAAAGTCTTTCAAAGTCGCCTTCTCCTGTGCTGATTGATATGAAGCTGATGGTTGTGCCATCTGACATGGTTGCCAGGGTCCCATTAAATTGGGGCCTACTCCTGTGGTGGGTGATCTAAATGCCTGATTCTCTGCTTTGAAACCTCTCTCCTCCGTCCGGGTGTAGGGGTCAAAGTCTGTCAAAGTCGCCTTCTCCTGTGCTGATTGATATAAAGCTTATGCTTGTGCCATCTGACATGGTTGCCGGGGTCTGATTCAATGGTGGCCTACTCCTGTGGTGGGTGATCTAAATGCCTGATTCTCTGCTGTGTAACCTCTCTCCTCCGTCTGGGTGTAGGGTCAAAGTAACTAAATGGTGGCCTACTCCTGTGGTGGGTGATATGATGCCAGAATATGTGCTGTGGGGCCTCTCTCCTCTTCCTGGGTGCAGGGGTCAAAGTAACTCAATGGTGGCTTCTCCTGTGGTGGCTGATATGATGCCAGAATATGTGCTGTGGTGCCTCTCTCCTCTGTCTGGGTCCAAAGGCCTAAATCACTGAAAGAGGCCTTCTCCTGTGGTGTGTGATATGATGCCAGAATATGTGCTGTGGTGCCTCTCTCCTCTTCCTGGGTGCGGGGTCAAAGTAACTCAATGGTGGCTTCTCCTGTGGTGGCTGATATGATGCCAGAATATGTGCTGTGGGGCCTCTCTCCTCTTCCTGGGTGCAGGGGTCAAAGTAACTCAATGGTGGCTTCTCCTGTGGTGGCTGATATGATGCCAGAATATGTGCTGTGGGGCCTCTCTCCTCTTCCTGGGTGCAGGGTCAAAGTAACTCAATGGTGGCTTCTCCTGTGGTGGCTGATATGATGCCAGAATATGTGCTGTGGGGCCTCTCTCCTCTTCCTGGGTGCAGGGGTCAAAGTAACTAAATGGTGGCTTCTCCTGTGGTGGTTGATATGATGCCTGATTCTCTGCTGTGTAACCTCTCTCCTCCGTCTGGGTGTAGGGGTCAAAGTAACTAAATGGTGGCCTACTCCTGTGGTGGGTGATATGATGCCTGGTTCTCTGCTGTGGGACCTCTCTCCTTTGTCTGGGTGCTGTGGTCAAAATAATAGTAAGTGACCTTCTCCATTGGTGGGTGACTTGAAGCCTGATTCTGTGCTATGGGACCTCACTCCAATTAATATTGTTTAATTTTTATTTATTTTATGTTAACTCATCATTTCCCTATCTACATTTGTTTGCAGGGGATTTAACTACATTTTGCTGCCTTTTGCAGCCCTCTAGCCCTTTCCGGGTGTGTTTTACAGCCTTTTTAGTGCCCAAAAGTTCGGGTCCCCATTGACTTCTATGGGGTTCGGGTTCGGGATGAAGTTCGGGTCGAGTTCGGATCCCGAACCCGAACATTTTTCGAAAGTTCGGCCGAACTCGTCGAACCCGAACATCCAGGTGTTCGCTCAACTCTAGTCCCGGGTGAACAGCGGACATGTGTAGATCACTATTACATTCAGAACACTTGACTGGAACCTTACAGTCACTGGCGAAGCGCTCAGTGGATGGACAGCATCTGAAGCAGATATTATGACTCCTTAGGAACTCCTTACGTTCCTCAAAGGGCTTTGCTATGAATACACGGCATTTCATTAAAGGATGTGGTTTATCATGGATAGGGCAATGATAATCGGGTTCCTTGGGGCTTTCATTTCCCTGTCTTTTTTTTTACTGAAATTAAACCTTTAGGGACCCCTCTCTGGGACTGAAAGTCTCGTGTCTCTGTTTAGTAGAGCCAAAGATGTTGGTTCCCAAGGTGTTGAAGCTCAGATTGTTTTTAGCTCTAGCTAAGTCCTTGATGAACTTACAGAAGAATGAAAGTGGTGGAAAGGGAACACGATGTTGCTCCTTGTATTTTGAACCTGTTGTTGCCCATTGGTCATGAATATTGAGGGGTAATTTCTCCACGATCAGGCCAACACCATGGGAGGTATCAAGAAAGCTGAGACCTGGTAGCTGCGGGTCTCCCTTGACGATTTCAAACTCATGAAGAAGATCGCTTAATTCCTGGAACCCTTGGTGGTCTGTATTGGATAATCCAGGAAAGTCGTATAGTCGTTTAAATAAGGCACATTCAACTACTTCCGAGCCAGTCGTATGTCTGCGCTAATCTTTCCCATGCGAGGCCTTTGACTGGTTTGTAGATATGAGACGGTTTTGAGTCTCTCAACACAGTTTGGCGACCATGGACCTAGTCATCTAATTAGTAAATAAAGTTCTTGCATAGGCGGTACAGAAAGGGTTTGAACTGTTGTCTTGAAGGTGGCCTTCCAACTTCTATAGTTCTCTGGGCGATCATCAAAGTTCGTAAGGCTAGTACTGATGAGGTCCCTGAGTGAGGTACTAGCGATTTCTGATACATTATTTCTTTCCTGCATCATGGTGATGGGAACTTCTCCCTCGCTGGTGTTGTTGGCACTATCTGATACGCTATGTTTGGGGGTTGGAAGATGGAATGGAGTGGCACCTGGGTTGAGTGTAAATGAAGGCTTCACATCTGGTAATCTTGGCGCCAGTGTCTTGGTTGCTATGTAACTAGTCTCAGGAGTAGTGTTGAGCGAACAGTTCGAGAATCGTTTGGGTCCGTACCGAATTTTGGGGTGTCCGTGACACGGACCCGAACCCGGACATTTTCATAAAAGTCGGGTTCGAGTTAAGTGGTTCGTCATGTTTTATGGCGCATTTTGAAAGGCTGCAAAGCAGCCAATCAACATGCATCATACTACTTGCCCTAAGATGCCATCGCAGCCATGCCTACTATTGGCCAAGTGCAGCATGTGACACAGCCTCTATTTAAGCTGGAGTCACGTGGCGCCGCACGTCACACTGCTCTGATTAGTGTAGGGAGAGGGCGCAGCTTCTGTGAGGGCGAGATAGGCAGGGATAAAGAAGTGAATGATCTACCTTTCTACACCTCTGCATCAGAACAACTCAGCTGAGCTGTTCACTGAAAGTCACAATTTTGTTTTGACTAGCCAGAGCGATTTTTACTGGCACATGTAACTGGGCTGACCGGCGGTTGCCATTTTGGGACTTGTGGTGCGCCAGCACAAGCTGCCACAGAGTCTAAACCAAAGCTCCAAAGAAGTGAAAAATCTACACCTTTGAATCAGAACAAAAGCGATTCAGCTGCTCAGTCAAAGTCAATTTTTTTCGGCGGCTTCTATGGGGTTCGGGTTCGGGATGAAGTTCGGGTCGAGTTCGGATCCCGAACCCGAACATTTTCGAAAGTTCGGCCGAACTCGTCGAACCCGAACATCCAGGTGTTCGCTCAACTCTAGTCCCGGGTGAACAGCGGACATGTGTAGATCACTATTACATTCAGAACACTTGACTGGAACCTTACAGTCACTGGCGAAGCGCTCAGTGGATGGACAGCATCTGAAGCAGATATTATGACTCCTTAGGAACTCCTTACGTTCCTCAAAGGGCTTTGCTATGAATACACGGCATTTCATTAAAGGATGTGGTTTATCATGGATAGGGCAATGATAATCGGGTTCCTTGGGGCTTTCATTTCCCTGTCTTTTTTTTACTGAAATTAAACCTTTAGGGACCCTCTCTGGGACTGAAAGTCTCGTGTCTCTGTTTAGTAGAGCCAAAGATGTTGGTTCCCAAGGTGTTGAAGCTCAGATTGTTTTTAGCTCTAGCTAAGTCCTTGATGAACTTACAGAAGAATGAAAGTGGTGGAAAGGGAACACGATGTTGCTCCTTGTATTTTGAACCTGTTGTTGCCCATTGGTCATGAATATTGAGGGGTAATTTCTCCACGATCAGGCCAACACCATGGGAGGTATCAAGAAAGCTGAGACCTGGTAGCTGCGGGTCTCCCTTGACGATTTCAAACTCATGAAGAAGATCGCTTAATTCCTGGAACCCTTGGTGGTCTGTATTGGATAATCCAGGAAAGTCGTATAGTCGTTTAAATAAGGCACATTCAACTACTTCCGAGCCGTCGTATGTCTGCGCTAATCTTTCCCATGCGAGGCCTTTGACTGGTTTGTAGATATGAACGGTTTTGAGTCTCTCAACACAGTTTGACGACCATGGACCTAGTCATCTAATTAGTAAATAAAGTTCTTGCATAGGCGGTACAGAAAGGGTTTGAACTGTTGTCTTGAAGGTGGCCTTCCAACTTCTATAGTTCTCTGGGCGATCATCAAAGTTCGTAAGGCTAGTACTGATGAGGTCCCTGAGAGTGAGGTACTTAGCGATTTCTGATACATTATTTCTTTCCTGCATCATGGTGATGGGAACTTCTCCCTCGCTGGTGTTGTTGGCACTATCTGATACGCTATGTTTGGGGGTTGGAAGATGGAATGGAGTGGCACCTGGGTTGAGTGTAAATGAAGGCTTCACATCTGGTAATCTTGGCGCCAGTGTCTTGGTTGCTATGTAACTAGTCTCAGGAGTAGTGTTGAGCGAACAGTTCGAGAATCGTTTGGGTCCGTACCGAATTTTGGGGTGTCCGTGACACGGACCCGAACCCGGACATTTTCATAAAAGTCCGGGTTCGAGTTCGTAGTTCGTCATGTTTTATGGCGCATTTTGAAAGGCTGCAAAGCAGCCAATCAACATGCATCATACTACTTGCCCTAAGATGCCATCGCAGCCATGCCTACTATTGGCCAAGTGCAGCATGTGACACAGCCTCTATTTAAGCTGGAGTCACGTAGCGCCGCACGTCACACTGCTCTGATTAGTGTAGGGAGAGGACGCAGCTTCTGTGAGGGCGAGATAGGCAGGGATAAAGAAGTGAATGATCTACCTTTCTACACCTCTGCATCAGAACAACTCAGCTGAGCTGTTCACTGAAAGTCACAATTTTGTTTTGACTAGCCAGAGCGATTTTTACTGGCACATGTAACTGGGCTGACCGGCGGTTGCCATTTTGGGACTTGTGGTGCGCCAGCACAAGCTGCCACAGAGTCTAAACCAAAGCTCCAAAGAAGTGAAAAATCTACACCTTTGAATCAGAACAAAAGCGATTCAGCTGCTCAGTCAAAGTCAATTTTTTTTCTGGCTGGGCAGACCGTTTTCTGGCACATGTTACTGGGCTGATAGGCGGCGGCCATTTTGGGACTTGTGGTGCTACAGCAAAAGCTGCCACAACGTCCATTAATATCATGTAATAGTCGATTTTTTCATAGATATACTACATCAGGGGTTTGGCTGTGCTTGTGTCACCCCTACTAACTGCAAAGATATTTAATATATCAGTGGTGAAACTGAAAGTAACCCACTTGGATAGCAAATCCCATGAATGTGCTGTTCCAGCTAGGCTAGCCAGTGCCACTACAGCCAAGTCCAATACTGTCAGCCAGAAATATTTTTTTTTTTATGTGCCAGAAATATAAATTAAAAAAAGCTTATACCGTAATAATAAAATTATTCTGGTGTTAGACCAGAAGAAGCACTCCTTTTGTAATTAATACTGTAAAAAGGTTTAGGCAATATTTCTCCCAGTGTGGGAAATTTATCTAGCAAAACTAGCAATTTAAAAATTCCGGTGTTCTGAAATACCAGCAGTCCTCTTGTAATTAATACCGCAAAAAGGCATTATATCGTCCAGTGTTGTAATTTTGGTGAAAAAAAGGCCAATTTAATCAATCTGGTGTTAGTTCCACCAGAAACAGTAGGCCTCACGTTTTTACTCCTGTAAAAAGGAATTATATCTCCCCGTGTGGGAATCTATGTAGCAAAACTAGCATATTAAAAATTCTGGTGTCCAATTTGCAGCAGTTTTCTTGTAATTAATACCGGAAAAAGGAATTATATATTCCAGTGTGGGAATTTATGTACACAAACTAGCATTTTAAAAATTCTGGTGTCCAATTATCAGCAGTCTTCTTGTAATTAATACCTGAAAAAGGCATTACATTGTCCAGTGTTGTAATTTTGGTGAAAAAAAGGCCAATTTAATCAATCTGGTGTCAGTTAGACCAGAAACAGTAGGCCGCACGTTTTTACTCCTGTAAAAAGGAATTATATCTCCCTGTGTGGGATTCTATGTACCAAAACTAGCATTTTAAAAATTCTGGTGTCCAATTTGCAGCAGTTTTCTTGTAATTAATACCGGAAAAAGGAATTATATATTCCAGTGTGGGAATTTATGTACACAAACTAGCATTTTAAAAATTCTGGTGTCCAATTAGCAGCAGTCTTCTTGTAATTAATACCTGAAAAAGGCATTACATTGTCCAGTGTTTTAATTTTGGTGAAAAAAAGGCCAATTTAATCAATCTGGTGTTAGTTACACCAGAAACAGTAGACCGCACGTTTTTACTCCTGTAAAAAGGAATTATATCTCCCCATGTGGGAATCTAGGTACCAAAACTAGCATATTAAAAATTCTGGTGTCCAATTTGCAGCAGTTTTCTTGTAATTAATTCCGGAAAAAGGAATTATATCTTCCAGTGTGGGAATTTATGTAGACAAACTAGCATTTTAAAATTTCTGGTGTCCAATTAGCAGCAGTCTTCTTGTAATTAATACCTGAAAAAGGCATTACATTGTCCAGTGTTGTAATTTTGGTGAAAAAAAGGCCAATTTAATCAATCTGGTGTTAGTTACACCAGAAACAGTAGGCCGCACGTTTTTACTCCTGTAAAAAGGAATTATATCTCCCCGTGTGGGAATCAATGTACCAAAACTAGCATTTTAAAAATTCTGGTGTCCAATTTGCAGCAGTTTTCTTGTAATTAATTCCGGAAAAAGGAATTATATCTTCCAGTGTGGGAATTTATGTACACAAACTAGCATTTTAAAAATTCTGGTGTCCAATTAGCAGCAGTCTTCTTGTAATTAATACCTGAAAAAGGCATTACATTGTCCAGTGTTGTAATTTTGGTGAAAAAAAGGCCAATTTAATCAATCTGGTGTCAGTTAGACCAGAAACAGTAGGCCGCACGTTTTTACTCCTGTAAAAAGGAATTATATCTCCCTGTGTGGGATTCTATGTACCAAAACTAGCATTTTAAAAATTCTGGTGTCCAATTTGCAGCAGTTTTCTTGTAATTAATACCGGAAAAAGGAATTATATCTTCCAGTGTGGGAATTTTGGGGCTAAAAAATAATATATTTTATTGTGGTGCGAGTTGAATCGCAACAATGAGGAAACATTCTATTAAGGGACGAGGACGTGGTCGTGGTGGTGTCCGTGGAGCCTCTGTTGCTGGCAGAGGACGTGGCCGTTCGGCCTCAGGCGCACAAAGTAGTGAACCAACTCCCTCAAGTAGCCGGCAGAATTTACAGCGATATTTGGTGGGGCCCAATGCCGTTCTAAGGATGGTAAGGCCTGAGCAGGTACAGGTGCTAGTCAATTAAGTTGCCGACAGTGGATCCAGCATGTTCACAACATTATCTCCCACCCAGTCTTCTGCAGAAAGCGCACAGGTGGCACCTGAAAACCAAGCCCATCAGTCTGTCACATCACCCCCATGCATATCAGGGAAACTGTCTGAGCCTCAAGTTATGCAGCAGTCTCTTATTCTGTTTGAAGACTCTGCTCGCACGGTTTCCCAGGGGCGTCCACCTAGCCCTTCCGCAGCGGTGGAAGACATTCCATGCACTGACGCACAACCACTTATGTATCCAGATGATGAGGACATGGGAATACCACCACAGCAGAGTGACCGAGTCTCTGATGATGACGAAACACTGGTGCCCACTGCCGCGTCTTATTGCAGTGTGCAGACTGAACAGGAGGAGGTCAGGGAGGAAGACTGGGTGGAAGACGATGCAGAGGATGATGAGGTCTTAGACCCCACATGGACTGAAGGTCGTGCCGCTGACTTAAATAGTTCAGAGGGAGAGGCAGTGGTGAGACCGAGACAACAGCGAAGCCAAAGAGGGAGCAGGGGGCAAAAGCAGAACAGCCGCCGTCCAGAGAGTTCGCCTGCTATTGGCCAGCGCCAACAGGGACCGAGCACCCCAAAGGCATCTTCAAGGAGTTCCCTTGCATGGCACTTCTTCAAACAATGTGCTGACGACAAGAAAAGTGTGATTTGCACGCTGTGCCATCAGACCCTGAGGCAAGTCATTAACATTCTTAACCTGAGCACCACCTGCATGATCAGGCATCTACATGCAAAGCATGAACTGCAGTGGAGTACACACCTTAAAAACAAGGAACCCGCTCAGGCTCCCCCTGCTCCCTCTACCGCTGCTGCCTCGGCTTCCGCCTCGAGAGGAATGTTGCCACCTGCCGAGCAGCAAACAGAGGATGTGCCACCGACACAACCACCACCGCCACCGTCACCTGGCGTCTCCACTATTTCACACAGCAGCGTTCAGCTCTCCATCTCTCAAACCTTTGAGAGGAAGCGCAAATTCCCACCTAGTCACCCTCGAGCCCTTGGCCTGAATGCCAGCATTTCTAAACTACTGGCCTTTGAAATGCTGTCATTCCGGCTGGTGGACACAGACAGCTTCAAACAGCTGATGGCCATGGCTGTCCCCAGTATGTGGTTCCCAGCCGCCACTACTTCTCCAAGACAGCCGTGCCTTCCCTGCACATGCAAGTGTCCGATAAAATCAAGTGTGCACTGCGCAACGCCATTTGTGGCAAGGTCCACCTAACCACAGATACGTGGACCAGTAAGCACGGCCAGGGATGCTATATCTCCTAACTGCACACTGGGTAAATGTAGTGGCGGCTGGGCCCCAGGCGGAGAGTTCCTTGGCGCACGTCCTTCCGCCGCCAAGGATCACAGGGCATCATTCTTTGCCTCCTGTAGCCTCCTCCTCCTACTCGGCTTCCTCCTCCTCTGCTTCCACCATCTCATCCAGTCAGCCACACACCTTCACCACCAACTTCAGCACAGCCCGGGGTAAACGTCAGCAGGCCATTCTGAAACTCATATGTTTGGGGGACAGGCCCCACACCGCGCAGGAGTTGTGGCGGGGTATTGAACAACAGACCGACCAGTGGTTGCTGCTGGTGGGCCTCAAGCCGGCCTGGTGGTGTGCGATAATGGGCGAAATCTCGTGGCAGCTCTGGGACTAGCCAGTTTGACGCACATCCCTTGCCTGGAGCATGTGCTGAATTTGGTGGTGCAAAAGTTCATTCACAACTACCCAGACATGTCAGAGCTGCTGCATAAAGTGCGGGCCGTCTGTGCGCGCTTCCGGCGTTCACATCCTGCCGCTGCTCGCCTGTCTGCGCTACAGCGGAACTTCGGCCTTCCCGCTCACCGCCTAATATGCGACGTGCCCACCCGGTGGAACTCCACCTTGCACATGCTGGAGAGACTGTGCGAGCAGCAGCAGGCCATAGTGGAGTTTCAGCTGCAGCACGCACGGGTCAGTCGCACTGCGGAACAGCACCACTTCACCAGCAATGATTGGGCCTCCATGCGAGACCTGTGTGCCCTGTTGCGCTGTTTCGAGTACGCCACCAACATGGCCAGTGGCGATGCCACTGTTATCAGCGTGACAATACCAATTCTATGTCTCCTAGAGAAAACGCTTAGGGCGATGATGGAAGAAGAGGTGGGCCAGGGCCAGGAGGAGGAGGAGGAGGATGACAGGTCGTTTTTAGCACTTTCAGGCCAGTCTGTTAGAAGTGGCTCAGAGGGAGGTTTTTTGCAACAGCAGAGGGCAGGTACAAATGTGGCCAGCCAGGGACCACTACTGGAGGACGAGGAGGATGAGGAGGAGGTGGAGGAGGATGAGGATGAAGCAGGTTCACAGCGGGGTGGCACCCAGCACAGCGCAGGCACATCCCTGGTGCGTGGCTGGGGGGATACAGAGGATGATGACGATACGCCTCCCACAGAGGACAGCTTGTCCTTACCTCTGGGGAGCCTGGCACACATGAGCGATTATATGCTGCAGTGCCTGCGCAATGACAGCAGAGTTGCCCACATTTTAACGTGTGCTGACGACTGGGTGGCCATCCTGCTGGATCCACGGTACAAAGACAATGTGCCCACTTTACTTCCTGCACTGGAGCGTGATAGGAAGATGCGCGAGTACAAGCGCACGCTGGTAGACGCGCTCCTGAGAGCATTCCCAACTGTCACAGGGGAACAGGTGGAAGGCCAAGGCAGAGGAGGAGCTAGAGGTCGCCCATGCAGCAGTGTCACGGCTAGCTCCTCTGAGGGCAGGGTTAGCATGGCAGAAATGTGGAAAAGTTTTGTCTCCACGCCACAGCTAACTGCCCCACCACCTGATACGGAACGTGTTAGCAGGAGGCGACATTTCACTAACATGGTTGAACAGTACGTCTGCACACAACTCCACATACTGACTGATGGTTCGGCCCCATTCAACTTCTGGGTTTCCAAATTGTCCACGTGGCCAGAATTAGCATGTTATGCCTTGGAGGTTCTGTCCTGCCCGGCGGCCAGCATTTTATCTGAACGTGTATTCAGACAAACGCAGCCGCCTGTCCACAGCCAACGTGGACAAGCTGACGTTTATAAAAATGAACCAGGCATGGATCCCACAAGACCTGACCCTCCCTTGTGCAGAGTAGTCCTTAATAACTGCCTTAAACCATGTTGTCTTGTACTCCTGGCCACTTCTTCATTGAAAAATCAATTTTTGAAATTAAGTAGGATCTTGGAGTGCAACCCAGAGTTGAATGAACCTTCCCTCTGTCTGGGTGCCTGGGCCACAGTACATGAAAGTGTCCTTCTCCTGTGCTGGATGATATGAATGTTATACTTGTGCTGTCTGACATGTCTCCTTTGTGTGGATGCAGGGGGCCAAAGTCACTGAAAGCGGCCTTCTCCTGTGGTGGGTGATATAAATGCCTGATTCTCTGCTGTGGGACCTCTCTCCTCTTTCTGGGTGCAGGGGTCAAAGAAACAAAAGGTGGCCTACTCCTGTGGTGGTTGACATGATGCCTGATTCTCTGCTGTTGGACCTCTCTCCTCTGTGTGGCTGCAGGGGTCAAGGTCTCTAAAAGTGCCCTTCTCCTGTGGTGGTTGATGTAAAACTGATGCTTGTGCTATCTGACCTGTCTCCTCTGTGTCGGTGCTAAGGCCTAAGTCACTGAAAGCGGCCTTCTCCTGTGCTGGCTGATATAAATGCCTGAATCTCTGCTGTGGGACCTCTCTCCTCCGTGTGGCTGCAGGGGTCAAAGTCTCTAAAAGTGCCCTTCTCCTGTGGTGGTTGATGTAAAACTGATGCTTGTGCTATCTGACCTGTCTCCTCTGTGTCAGTGCTAAGGCCTAAGTAACTAAATGGTGGCCTTCTCCTGAGGTGGTTGATATGATGCCTGATTATGTGCTGTGGGACCTCTCTCCTCTTTCTGGGTGCAGGTGTCAAATTAACTAAAGGTGGCCTACTCCTGTGGTGGGTGATCTGTAAAACTGATGCTTGCGCTATCTGACCTGTCTCCTCTGTCTCGTTGCTAAGGCCTAACTCACTGAAAGTGGCCTTGTCATGTGCTGGGTGATATAAATGTTATACTTGTGCCATCTGACATGGTTGCCGGGGTCCCATTAAATGGTGGCCTACTCCTGTGGTGGGTGATCTAAATGCCTGATTCTCTGCTGTGAAACCTCTCTCCTCCGTCTGGGCGCAGGGGTCAAAGTCTCTCAAAGTTGCCTTCTCCTGTGCTGGGTGATATAAATGTTATACTTGTGCCATCTGACATGGTTGCCGGGGTCCCATTAAATGATGGCCTACTCCTGTGGTGGGTGATCTAAATGCCTGATTCTCTGCTGTGAAACCTCTCTCCTCCGTCTGGGTGCAGGGGTCAAAGTCGCCTTCTCCTGTGCTGGGTGATGTAAATGTTATACTTGTGCCATCTGACATGGTTGCCGGGGTCCCATTAAATGGTGGCCTACTCCTGTGGTGGGTGATCTAAATGCCTGATTCTCTGCTGTGAAAACCTCTCTCCTCCGTCTGGGTGCAGGGGTCAAAGTCTCTAAAAGTGGCCTTCTCTTGTGCTGGGTGATGTAAAACTGATGCTTGTACCATCTGACATGGTTGCCGGGGTCCCATTAAATGATGGCCTACTCCTGTGGTGGGTGATCTAAATGCCTGATTCTCTGCTGTGAAACCTCTCTCCTCCGTCTGGGTGCAGGGGTCAAAGTCTCTCAAAGTGGCCTTCTCTTGTGCTGGGTGATGTAAAACTGATGCTTGTACCATCTGACATGGTTGCCGGGGTCTCATTAAATGATGGCCTACTCCTGTGGTGGGTGATCTAAATGCCTGATTCTCTGCTGTGAAAACCTCTCTCCTCCATCTGGGTGCAGGGGTCAAAGTCTCTCAAAGTGGCCTTCTCTTGTGCTGGGTGATGTAAAACTGATGCTTGTACCATCTGACATGGTTGCTGGGGTCCCATTAAATGGTGGCCTACTCCTGTGGTGGGTGATCTAAATGCCTGATTCTCTGCTGTGAAACCTCTCTCCTCCGTCTGGGTGCAGGGGTCAAAGTCTCTCAAAGTCGCCTTCTCCTGTGCTGGGTGATATAAATGTTATACTGGTGCCATCTGACATGGTTGCCGGTGTCCCATTAAATGGTGGCCTACTCCTGTGGTGGGTGATCTAAATGCCTGATTCTCTGCTGTGAAACCTCTATCCTCCGTCTGGGTGCAGGGGTCAAAGTCTCTCAAAGTCGCCTTCTCCTGTGCTGGGTGATATAAATGTTATACTTGTGCCATCTGACATGGTTGCCGGGGTCCCATTAAATGGTGGCCTACTCCTGTGGTGGGTGATCTAAATGCCTGATTCTCTGCTGTGAAACCTCTCTCCTCCGTCTGGGTGCAGGGGTCAAAGTCTCTCAAAGTGGCCTTCTCCTGTGCTGGGTGATATAAATGTTGATACTTGTGCCATCTGACATGGTTGCCGGGGTCCCATTAAATGGTGGCCTACTCCTGTGGTGGGTGATCTAAATGCCTGATTCTCTGCTGTGAAACCTCTCTCCTCCGTCTGGGTGCAGGGGTCAAAGTCTCTCAAAGTGGCCTTCTCCTGTGCTGGGTGATATAAATGTTATACTTGTGCCATCTGACATGGTTGCCGGGGTCCCATTAAATGGTGGCCTACTCCTGTGGTGGGTGATCTAAATGCCTGATTCTATGCTGTGAAACCTCTCTCCTCCGTCTGGGTGCAGGGGTCAAAGTCTCTCAAAGCGGCCTTCTCCTGTGCTAGGTGATATAAATGTTATAATTGTGCCATCTGACATGGTTGCCGGGGTCCCATTAAATGGTGGCCTACTCCTGTGGTGGGTGATCTAAATGCCTGATTCTCTGCTGTGAAACCTCTCTCCTCCGTCTGGGTGCAGGGGTTAAAGTCTCTCAAAGTGGCCTTCTCCTGTGCTGGGTGATATAAATGTTTTAATTGTGCCATCTGACATGGTTGCCGGGGTCCCATTAAATGGTGGCCTACTCCTGTGGTGGGTGATCTAAATGCCTGATTCTCTGCTGTGAAACCTCTCTCCTCCGTCTGGGTGCAGGGGTCAAAGTCTCTCAAAGTGGCCTTCTCCTGTGCTGGGTGATATAAATGTTATAATTGTGCCATCTGACATGGTTGCCGGGGTCCCATTAAATGGTGGCCTACTCCTGTGGTGGGTGATCTAAATGCCTGATTCTCTGCTGTGAAACCTCTCTCCTCCATCTGGATGCAGGGGTCAAAGTCTCTCAAAGTCGCCTTCTCCTGTGCTGGGTGATATAAATATTATAATTGTGCCATCTGACATGGTTGCCGGGGTCCCATTAAATGATGGCCTACTCCTGTGGTGGGTGATCTAAATGCCTGATTCTCTGCTGTGAAACCTCTCTCCTCCGTCTGGGTGCAGGGGTCAAAGTCTCTAAAAGTGGCCTTCTCTTGTGCTGGGTGATGTAAAACTGATGCTTGTACCATCTGACATGGTTGCCGGGGTCCCATTAAATAATGGCCTACTCCTGTGGTGGGTGATCTAAATGCCTGATTCTCTGCTGTGAAACCTCTCTCCTCCGTCTGGGTGCAGGGGTCAAAGTCTCTCAAAGTGGCCTTCTCCTGTGCTGGGTGATATAAATGTTATACTTGTGCCATCTGACATGGTTGCCGGGGTCCCATTAAATGGTGGCCTACTCCTGTGGTGGGTGATCTAAATGCCTGATTCTCTGCTGTGAAAACCTCTCTCCTCCGTCTGGGTGCAGGGGTCAAAGTCTCTCAAAGTGGCCTTCTCTTGTGCTGGGTGATGTAAAACTGATGCTTGTACCATCTGACATGGGTGCAGGGGTCAAATTAACTAAATGGTGGCCTACTCCTGTGGTGGGTGATATGATGCCTGAATATGTGCTGTGGGACCTCTCTCCTCTTTCTGGGTGCAGGGGTCAAAGTAACTGAAAGTGGCCTTCTCCTGTGCTGGATGCTTGTGCTATCTGACATGTCTCCTCTGTCTGGGTGCTAAGGCCTAAGTCACTGAAAGTGGCCTTCTCCTGTGGTGGTTGATATGATGCCAGATTCTCTGCTGTGGGACCTCTCTCCTCTTTCTGGGTGCAGGGGTCAAAGTAACTAAAAGTGGCCTTCTCCTGTGCTGGATGGTATAAATGTAATGCTTGTGCTACCTGACATGTCTCCTCTGTCTGGGTGCTAAGGCCTAAGTCACTGAAAGTCGCCTTCTCCTGTGGTGGTTGATATGATGCCAGATTCTCTGCTGTGGGACCTCTCTCCTTTGTCTCGATGCTGAGGTCGAAATAATAGTAAGCGACCTTCTCCATTGGTGGGTGATTTGAAGCCTGATTCTGTGCTATGGGACCTAACTCCAATTAATATTGGTTAATTTTTATTTATTTTATGTTAAGTCATCATTTCCCTATCTACATTTGTTTGCAGGGGATTTACCTACATTTTGCTGCCTTTTGCAGCCCTCTAGCCCTTTCCGGGAGTCTTTTACAGCCTTTTCAGTGCCCAAAAGTTCGGGTCCCCATTGACTTCTATGGGGTTCGGGTTCGGGATGAAGTTCGGGTTGAGTTCGGATCACGAACCCGGACATTTTCCGGAAGTTCGGCCAAACCTCTCGAACCCGAACTTCCAGGTGTTCGCTCAACTCTACTCAGGAGGTTTTAATGTGATTTGATGAGCTTGAAGTGGCTTGGTCTCTAATGGCGCCTGAAATACTGTGTAAGGTGCCAGAGGTTTGAAAGAAAGAGAAATGTCCACTGGACTGGGGTCAACTGTATGGTTATCAGTAGAGATGAGCGAACATTTAAAAAAAGTCCGTTGTTTGGGGTTCGGGTGGTGGTTAATTGCGCATCCCGTTATGGATTCCACAATAGCGCATATGGAATCCATAAGGGGCGGCTGCCACCAACCCGAACTGTAGAACAGCTGAAGGACCTGGCGAGACGTCACTGTCATGTGATCAGTGCAGGGGGCGTGGCTCAGCACGGGATCAAATTAAGTGCAGTGTGGGTCTTTAATTCTAGGATGAATTCCTCTGAGTTGAGACTTGATAACAGAGAAGAATATTTTTTCAGAGAGTCTCTTAAAACTATCATAGGTTTTATTCAATTTGGTACACCTGGCCTTTAATTGATTTTCGTTATAGCCTGATCCATGTGCTGCATCCATACATTGTTCAGTCTTTTCCCACAAAATAGATAAATTATTGTATATTTCAATTTTATTACTTAGGAGCGCCTCCTTCATTTTTAATGAGGGCTTAGAAATCCTTCTAGCTGTGTCCTGCATTTCATCTGTAACACAACAGTGACCTCTAGTAGTGGTTCAGTCTTTTAATAGCTTACAGCAGGCAGACGATATTTACCTCAGAACAGGCTGAATACAGTTCCTAGTCTGTATGAAACTGAAATTGCTAGAAGCTTCTGCGATCCAAGTGAATGCAGTACTGAGCAGTATAAAATATTACTCTTATTACTGTAGCATAACGGAGACAAATTATGATGGCTTATTACTTGGGGGAGGAGAATATTATTTTCTTAGCGGGAGAAGGAGAGTACTAAGACAATTCTTTTACTGTGGCATTTTGAAATGTCAGCCTTATACAATCACGCATCTGTGAGGTGATTTGTTGAATCAGACATTCTCCACTTACAGTTTACGCATCATACACCCAGGAGTTATTCAAGTAGTCTTTTAATCCGGAGATTGTATTACAAGATAAGCAGGGAATCCAGATGGTAAAAGAATTATGCCTCTAATACTCTTCTTGATAAGAAGATGAGATACTACAAAGATTCTCCTCCGATTTTCCTCAGATTCTCCTCAGAATTACAGCACACACAAACAGCAATGCATGACAGGGAAAACAGGAAGTGGCTAGACTGAACCAAGTAGAAGCTGAAACAGAGGGGGGAGGAAAGAGAGGAGCATACCAATACACAATGCAAGATACTGAAACAGAACAATGACGCCGTTATCAGCGTTACAATACCACTTCTATGTCTCCTTGAGAAAACACTTAGGGCGATGATGGAAGAGTAGGTGGCCCAGGAGGAGGAGGAGGAGGATGAGGGGTCATTTTTAGCACTTTCAGGCCAGTCTGTTAGAAGTGCCTCAGAGGGAGGTTTTTTGCAACTGCAGAGGCCAGGTACAAATGTGACCAGCCAGGGCCCACTACTGGAGGATGAGGAGGATGAGGATGAAGCAGGTTCACAGCGTGGTGGCAGCCAACACAGCTTAGGCCCATCACTGGTGCATGGCTGGGGGGATACGGAGGATGAAGACGATATGCCTCCCACAGAGGACAGCTTGTCCTTACCTCTGGGAAGCCTGGCACACATGAGCGACTACATGCTGCAGTGCCTGCGCAACGACAGCAGAGTTGCCCACATTTTAACGTGTGCGGACTACTGGGTTGCCACCCTGCTGGATCCCCGGTACAAAGACAATGTGCCCACCTTACTTCCAGCACTGGAGCGTGATAGGAAGATGCGCGAGTGCAAGCGCATGCTGGTAGACGCGCTCCTGAGAGCTTTCCCAAATGTCACAGGGGAACAAGTGGAAGCCCAAGGCGAAGGTAGAGGAGGAGCAAGAGGTCGCCAACGCAGCTGTGTCACAGCCAGCTCCTCTGAGGGCAGGGCTAGCATGGCAGAAATGTGTAAAAGTTTTGTCACCACTTCACAGCTAACTGCACCACCACCTGATACGGAACGTGTTAGCAGGAGGGAGCATTTCACTAACATGGTTGGACAGTACGTCTGCACACCCCTCCACGTACTGACTGATGGTTCGGCCCCATTCAACTTCTGAGTCTCCAAATTGTCCACGTGGCCAGAGCCAGCCTTTTATGCCTTGGAGGAGCTGGCCTGCCCGACGGCCAGCGTTTTGTCTGAACGTGTATTCAGCATGGCAGGGGGCGTCATTACTGACAAACGCAGCCGCCTGTCAACAGCCAACGTGGACAAGCTGACGTTCATAAAAATGAACCAGGCATGGATCCCACAGGACCTGTCCATCCCTTGTGTAGAATAGACATTTATAACTGCCTCCCCCTCAACCATATATTCTTGTACTCCGGGGCACTTCTTTATTGAATCCTCTTTTTTTAATTTTACTATTATATTGCGGTGCAACCAAAAGTTGAATGAACCTCTCCTCCGTCTAGGTGCCAGGGGCCTAATTATCTGAAAGTGGCCTGTTCCAGTGGTCGGTGACATGAAGCCTGATTCTCTGCTATGCGACCTCTATCCTCTGTCTGGGTGCCGTGGGCTAAATATCTGGAAATGGCTTTCTCTATTGCTGGGTGACATGAAGCCTGATTTCACCCCCCTGATCACCCCCTGTCACTAATCACCCCCCTGTAAGGCTCATTCAGACGTCCGTATGTGTTTTGTGGATCAACGGATCCGCGGATCCGCAAAACACGGACACCGACAATGGGCTTTCGCATTTTGCGGATCCGCACATTGCCAGAACTATATAGAAAATGCCTTTTCTTGTCCACAATTGCCGACAAAAATAGGACGTGCTATACTTTTGCGGAGCTGAGGCCGGATTTTTTTGGGGCCGAAACCCGGAAGCTTGCGGCAGCAGCTCCTCAAATGCTGATGCGGAGAGCACATAGTGTGCTCTCCGCATCACTGTCAGCCCCATTCGAACTGAATGGGTCCGCATCTATTCCGCAGAATTGCGGAATAGTTGCGGACATTTTTGCGGACGTGTGAATGGGGACTTACTTCGCAAGCACTCCTATGTCCTTTCCCCTCTTTTTTTTTTTTTGCACATTTTTTGGCAGAGATTTTTTCATCTACATTGATCGATGCAAATGAAGAAATCTGTGCCGTTCATTTTTTTTTTCAGCCCAGAGGCTGAACGGAAAAAAAAAATCTCATTACCTGTATGCTCAATATAAGGAGAATAGCAGAAACTCCTAAAGCTGGCCATACATGTAATGATTGTGGAGACCCTCAAATGCCAGAGCAGTACAAACACTTCACATGTGACCCCATTTTGGAAAGAAGACACCCCAAGCTATTCGCTGAGGGGCATATTGAGTCCATGAAAGATTGAACTTTTTGTCACAAGTTAGCGGAATGGGAGACTTTGTGAGAGAAAAAAAAAAGTCAATTTCCGCTAACTTGTGCCCAAAAAAAAAAATCTTCTATGAACTCACCATTCCCCTCACGGAATACCTTGGGTGTCTTCTTTCCAAAATGGGGTCACATGTGGAGTATTTATACTGCCCTAGCATTTTAGGGGCCCTAAAGCGTGAGAAGAAGTCTGGAATCCAAATGCCTAAAAATGCCCTCCTAAAAGGTACTCATTGGAATTTGGGTCCCTTTGCGCACCTAGGCTGCAAAAAAGTGTCACACTTGTGGTACTTCCGTACTCAGAAGAAGTAGGGCAATGTGTTTTGGGGTGTATTTTTATATATACCCATGCTGGGTGAGAGAAATATCTCTGTAAATTGACAACTTTGCATAATTTTTTTTTAAAAGTTGTCATTTACAGAGATATTTCTCACACACAGTATGCATATATGTAAAAAGACACCCCAAAAATAAATTGCCCTACTTCTCCTGAGTACGGCGATACCACGAGTGACACTTTTTTGCAGCCAAGATGCGCAAAGGGGCCCAAATTCCAATGAGTACCTTTTAGGAGGGCATTTTTAGGCATTTGGATTCCAGACTTCTTCTCACGCTTTAGGGCCCCTAAAATGCCAGGGAAGTATAAATACCCCACATGTGACCCCATTTTGGAAAGAAGACACCCCAAGGTATTCCGTGAGGGGTATGGCGAGTTCATAGAATATTTTTTTTTTTGGCACAAGTTAGCGGAAATTGACTTTTTTTTTTCTTACAAAGTTTCATATTCCACTAACTTGTGACAAAAAATAAAATTTTACATGAACTCATCATACCCCTCACTTAATACCTTGGGGTGTCTTCTTTCTAAAATGGGGTCACTTGTGGGGTATTTATACTGCCCTGGCATTTTAGGGGCCCCTAATGCGTGAGAAGTAGTTTGGAATCTACTGTCACTCATGTGGCATCGCCATACTCAGGAGAAGTAGGGCAATGTGTTTTGGGGTATATTTTTACATATACCCATGCTGGGTGTGAGAAATATCTCTGTAAATGACAACTTTTAAAAAAAATGTATACAAAGTTGTCAATTTACAGAGATATTTCTCTCAGCCAGCATGTAAAAATACACCCCAAAACACATTGCCCTACTTCTTCTGAGTATGGCAATACCACATGTGTGCCACTTTTTTGCAGCCTAGGTGCGTAAAGGGGCGTAAAGTCCAACGAGTACCTTTAGGCTTTACAGGGTTGCTCACAATTTAGCCCCGCCCAAAATGCGAGAACAGTAAACACACCCCACAAATCACCTCATTTCAGAAAGTAGACACCCCAAGGTATTCACTGAGGGGCATACTGAGTCCATGGGAGATTATTTTTTTTTTGCCAGAAGTTAACAGAAATGGAAACTTTATTATTCTTTTTTTTTCCTCAGAACGTGTCATTTTCCGCTAACTTGTAAAAAAAAAATGAAATCATACATGAACTCACCATGCCCCTCCGCGAATACTTTGGGGTGTCTTCATTCTAAAATGGTGTCATTTGGGGGGTATTTATACTATCCTGGCATTCTAGCACCTGAAGAAACATAACAGGTGCTAAGAAAGTCAGAGCTGCTTCAAAATGCGGAAATTCACTTTTTTGCACCATAGTTTGTAAACGTTATAACCCAAACCAATAAATATACCCTTATTGCATTTTTTTTTATCAAAGACATGTAAAACAATAAATTTAGAGAAAAATTTATATAGAAATGTAGTTTTTTTAAAAAAAAATTTACAACAGAAAGCGAAATATGTCATTTTTTTGCAAAAATGTAGGTACTTTTTTATTAATATCAAAAAAAGTAAAAATGTCAGCAGCAATGAAATACCACCAAATGAATGCTATATTAGTGAGAAGAAAAGGAGTTAAAATTCATTTGGGTGGTAAGTTGTATGACCGAGCAATAAACCGTGAAAGTAGTGTAGTGCAGAATTGTAAAAAGTGGTCTGGTCATTAAGGGTGTTTAAGCTAGGGGCGCTGAGGTGGTTAACAAAAGAAAAATATATATGCACTGCACTGTTGCAGTTATTTCTGGTGAAAGCCTATAGGGGCGTATTTCAGTCAAAAAAGAGAAATATTTACTCACTGCACTGTTACAGTGATTTCTGTTGAAAGTGTATAGGGGCATATTTCATTCAAAAAAGAAAAATATATACGCACTGTTGCAGTTATTTCTGGTAAAAGCGTATAGGGTTGTATTTCAGTACTACAAGAAAAATATATACGCACTTCACTCTTTAATTGTTTTCTGGTTAAAGCATATAGTGGCCTTTTTCTGTCCAACAAGAAATATATATTCTCGGGTCACTTCTGCAGTTTTTTCTGGTGAAGGGGTATAGGAGATATTACAGTAAAAAAATAAAAATACATGTACGCACTGCATTGTTGCAGTGATTTCCATTGAAAGTGTATAGGGGCGTATTTCAACTAAAAAAAGAAAAATATATACGCTGTGCACTGTTGCAGTTATTTTTGGTGAAAACATATAGGGTCGTATTTCAGTACTGCAAGAAAAATATACACTTCACTCTTTAACCCCTTAATGACCGGGCTCATTTTCACCTTAAGGACCAGGACATTTTCTGCAAATCTGACCAGTGTCACTTTATGTGTGAATAACTTTAAAACGCTTTTGCTTATCCAGGCCATTCTGAGATAGTTTTTTTGTCACATTATTGTACTTAATGACACTCATAAAAAGGAGTAAAAAATCATTTTTATTTATTAAAAAATACTAAATTTACCCAAAATTTGGAAATATTTGCACATTTCCAAGTTTCAATTTCTCAGCTTCTATAATACATAGTAATACCTCCAAAAATAGTTATTACTTTACATTCCCCATATGTCTACTTCATGTCTGGATCATTTTGGGAATGCCATTTTATTTTTTGGAGATGTTACAAGGCTTAGAAGTTTAGAAGCAAATCTTGAAATTTTTCAGAAATTTTCAATAACCCACTTTTTAAAGACCAGTTCAGGTCTGAAGTCACTTTGTGAGGCTTATATAATAGAAACCCTCAAGGTATTCAAAACTGATCTTACAAACTTTGTTAATCCTTTAGGTGTTCCACAAGAGTTAATGGCAAATAGGGAAAATTTCTGAATTTAGATTTTTTGGCAAACTTTCCATTTTAATCAATTTTTTCATGTAACAAAGCAAGCCTTACCAGCCAAACAAAACTCAATATTTATTGCCCTGATTATGTAGTTTGCAGAAATATCCCATATGTGGTCGTAAACTTCTGTATGGGCACACGACAGTGCGCAGAAGGAAAGGAGAGCATATGGTTTTTGGAAGGCAGATTTTGCTGGACTGGTTTATTTACACCATGTCCCATTTGAAGCCCCCTGATGCACCCCTAGAGTAGAAAGTCCATAAAAGTGACCCCATTTTGGAAACTACGGGATACGGTGGCAGTTTTGTTGGTACTATTTTAGGGTAAATATGATTTTTGGTTGCTCCATATTACACTTTTTTTGAGGCAAGGTAACAAAAAATAGACATTTCATCTCCATTTGCCAATAACTCTTGTGGAAGACCTAAAGGGTTAACAAAGTTTGTAAAATCAGTTTTGAATACCTTAAGGGGTGTAGTTTCTTAGATGGTTTCACTTTTTTGGAGTTTCTACTATAGGGGTGCATCAGGGGGGCTTCAAATGGGACATGGTGTCAAAAAACCAGTCCAGCAAAATCTGCCTTCCAAAAACCATATGTTCCTTTCCTTCTGTGGCCTGCCGTTTGGCCATACAGCAGTTTCTGACCACATATAGGGTGTGTATCTGCAATCTACAGAATCAGGACAATAATCAGTGAGTTTTGTTTGGCTGTTAACCCTTGCTTTGTTACTGGAAAATAGATTAAAATGGAAAATTTGCAAAAAAAATACAGTTTTTATGTTTTGTTATTTACATCGTTGATCTAACAGGTTAAGTTGTGTTCTATTTCTATAGAGCAGGTTGTTACGAACGCGACAATACTAAATATGACTACTTTTGGGGGGTTTTGTTTCAGTTGTACATAATAAAGCATTTTTGAAAAAAAAGGATTTTTTTAGTGTCTCCACATTCTGAAAGCCATATATATATATATATATATATATATTTTTTTTTTTTTATGGGCAACTGTCTTATGTAGGAGCTCATTTTTTGCGGGATGAGATGTCGGTTTGATTGGCACTATCTTGGGGTGCATATGACATTTTGATCGCTTGCTATTACACTTTTTGTGATGTAAGGTGACAAAAATGGCTTTAAACACTATATTTATATATTTTTTTGCTGTGTTCCACTGAGGGGTTAGGTCATGTGTTATTTTTATATAACAGGTTTTTACGGACACGGTGATACCTAATATGTCTACTTTATTTATTTATTTAAGTTTTACATAATAATATAATTTTTTGAAACAAAAAAAAAATCATGTTTTAATGTCTCCATAGTCTGAGAGCCATATATTTTTTTTTTGGGGCAATTGTCCTATATAGCGCCTCGTTTTTGCGGAATCATATGACTGTTTGATTGGCACTATTTTGGGGTGCATATAATGTTTTGATCGCTTGCTATTACACTGTTTGTGATGTAAGGTGACAAAAATGTGTTTTTTTTTTACACTGTTTTTATTTGAAAAAGTTAAGGTATTTATATGAGGGGTTAGGTCATGTGATTTGTTTATAGAGCAGGGTTTACGGACACGGCAATACAAATATGTATATTTTTAAAATTTTACTTTAACAGCGTTTTAGAAAAAATATGTTTTATTGTCTCCATAGTCTGAGAGCCATATTTTTTTATGTTTTCAGGAGATTGTCCTATGTAGGGGCTCGTTTTTGCGGGATGAGATGGTGGTTTGATTGGTGCTATTTTGGGAGGCATACGCCTTTTTGATCGCTTGGTATTACACTTTTTGTGATGTGAGGTGACAAAAAATGGCTTTTTTTACACGATTTTTTTTTGTTTTTTTAATGGTGTTCATCTGAGGGTCATGTTATATTTTTATAGAGCAGGTTCTTATGGACGCAGCGATATATAATATGTATACTTTTTTTATTTATTTTACTTTACCATAATAACAGCCTTTTAGGGGAAAAAAAATGTTTTAGTTTCTCCACAGTCTGAGCCATATTTTTTTAACTTTTTGGGTGATTGTCTCATGTAGCAGCTCATTTTTTGCAGGATGAGGTGCCAATTTAATTGGTACCATTTTGGCGTACATACGACTTTGTTGATCACTTTTATTACCTTTTTTGGGAAGTAAGGTGGGCAAAATTCCAATTTCATCATGAGGGAAAAGTAACATGACTGTTTCATAGATCAGGTCATTATGGATACAGTGATATCAAACATGTGTAGTGTATTTTTTTTTTTTTAATTCATTGATAAATGTGTTTAATTTTTTTTTACCCAAACCCACTTGGTTCATGAAGATCCAGTGGGTCTCATGTCTGTATAATAAATACAGTACACTATATAGTGTACTGTACTGTATTTTCACTTTACACTTAGTCTAATCAGACTTCTGCCTTTAGCAGAAGTCTGATCAGGTTTACCATTACCATGGCAAGCAGGACGCATGTGAAGGCGTCCAGTTGCCATGGTAACCATCACCCGGTGCCACCCACAGCAGGTGATGGGGAGGGAGGGGGGCCCCTCTCTCTTGAATTCTGTCATGAATAGAGGGCTGAAGTGGCACAGCAGCTACCGATGGGAAAGGGAGGTCCCTCCTTGTTAACCCCTTCCAAACAGCGGTCTCTACGGACCGCAGCATGGAAGGGGTTAAATGGCTGACATCTGTGTCAGACACTCTGTGACACAGCTCTGCCATCCTGGAAATAAGAGAGGGGGCGGATGGGGGATCGTGCTCCCGCCCGCATCACTGCACATCCAGCACCTCCCGGAACCAGTCACCCCCCACACCGCCTGCCGGCACAATACTGAATAATTTCAGCAGGCACTCTGTTCCGATCACCGCCAACCGGTATGTCCTGTGTCCTTAAGTTCCAGGATATCAGGACGTACCGGTAAGTCCTGTGTCCCTAACAGGTTCATTGTTTTCTGGTTAAAGAGTATAGTGGCCTTTTTCCGTCAAACAAGAAATATATATTCTCGGGTCACTTCTGCAGTTAGTTCTGGTGAAAGGGTATAGGGACCTATAACAGTAAAAAAAACTAAAATATATATACGCACTGCACTGTTGCAGTGATTTCTGTTACAAGAGTATAGGGGCTTATTTAATTAAAAAAAGAAAAAATATATACGCACTGCACTGTTGCAGTCACTTCTTGTTAAAGCGTATAGGCTGGTATTTCAGTGCTACAAGAAAAATATATACGCACTTCACTCTTTAATTGTTTTCTGGTTAAATCATATAGTGGCCTTTTTCCGTCTAACAAGAAATATATATTCTCGGGTCACTTCTGCAGTTATTTCTGGTGACAGGGTATAGGGGATATTACAGTAAAAATAGAAAAATATATATACGCACTGCACTGTTGCAGTGATTTCTGTTGAAAGTGTATAGGGGCATATTTCATTCAAAATAGAAAAATATATATGCACTGCACTGTTGTAGTTTTTTTCTGTTGAAAGCGTATAGGGGCGTATTTCAGTGCTTCAAGAAATATATATATGCACATTTTTTTCTGATCGAAGCGTATAGTGGCCAATTTCAGAATTGATAATGGTAAAGCAGCTCTCACCCTTCACGTCATCCACGAGCACGGACACCAGCTCCGGACCCAGCAGTCAAGAGAGGAAAAAATGTAGAAAACTAGAGTTGAGCAAACGCCTGGAAGTTCAGGGTTCGAGAAGTTCGGCCGAACTCGACCCAAACTTGACCCCGAACCCAAACCCCATTCCAGTCAAAGGGGACCCGAACGTTTGGGCACGAAAAAGGTTGTAAAATAGCCCTGGGAAGGGCTAGAGGACTGCAAAAGGCATCAAAATGTAGGTAAATCCCATGCAAACAAATGTGGATAGGGAAATGACTTAAAATAAAATAAAATTTATAAAAATGAACCAATATCAATTGGCAACTTGGAGGAGGTGGAATAGGAGGTTGGGGTGGGAATGCTATGGGAGTTGAAGTTCTTATCACAGCCAAAAAGGATTCATGTCTGCCTGCAGTGCCACAGGCCTCATTCACAGACTCAGGGCCATGGCAACCATACATGGGAGTTGAAGTTCATATCACAGCCAAGAAGGATTTGTGTCTGCCAGCAGTGTCACAGGACTCACTCACAGACTCAGGCCAATGGCAACCATACATGGGAGTTGAAGTTGTCATCACAGCCAAGAAGGAATCATGTATGTGTGCAGGGCCACAGGCCTCATTCAAACATTCAGGCCCACGGGAGCCACAAAGAGGAGAGTTAAAATCACGCCAAGACTGTATTGATTTAACCGAGCAATGCCACAGGCTTCATTCACAGATTCAGACCCATGTCAGCCATGAAGAGTAGAGTTATAATCATGCCAAAACAGTATTGATTTCACCCAGTAGTGCCACAGGCCTGATTCACTAATTCAGGACCATGGCACCCGCAAAGAGGAGAGCGGTCCCGTAACAACAACACAGGCCTCAGGTCAACCTGCAATGGAACAGGCAATTATTATTTATGTAGGCCCCTTGCACCCAGACAGAGGAGAGGTCATTTGACAGTAAAAAGAGGTTAATGTCTCTCACCAATGCAGCAAGCGATGAAACAAAATATAGGCCTCTGACAACCAAACAATTTAGAGGTCATTTGACAGTATAAAGAGCTTAATGTCTCCCACCAATGCAGCAAGCGATTAAACGAAATATAGGCCCCTGACAACCAGACAATGGGGTGGTCATTTGACAGTAAAAAGAGGTTAATGTCTCCCACCAATACAGCAGGCGATGAAACAAAATATAGGCACCTGACAACCAGACAAAGTAGAAATCATTTGACAGTATAAAGAGTTTAATATCTCCCACCAATGCAGCAAGCGATGAAACAAAATATAGGCCCCTGACAACCAGACAATGTAGAGGTCATTTGACAGTATAAAAAGGATAAAGTCACCCACCAAAGCAACAGGTGATTATCTGAAATGTAGACCCCTGGTACCCAGACAGAGGAGAGAGGTCCCATAGCAGAAAATCAGTCTTCATGTCTCCCAGCAATGGAAAAGGCCACTTTTCAATTTTTAGGCCCAGCAGCCAGACAGAGGAGAGAGGTCCCATAGCAACAAATCAAGCTTGATGTCACCCGCCAAAGCAGCAGGTGATTAACAGAATTTTAGGCCCCTGACAACCAGACAGAGGAGAGGTTCATTCAACTTGGGGTTGCCACCAAAATAATGGTACAATGAAAAAAAGAGGATTCAATAAAGAAGTGCCCTGGAGTACATGAATATATGGGTAAGGGGAGGTAGTTATAAATGTCTATTCTGCACAAGGGATGGACAGGTCCTGTGGGATCCATGCCTGGTTCATTTTTATGAACGTCAGCTTGTCCACGTTGGCTGTGGACAGGCGGCTGCGTTTGTCAGTAATGAAGCCACCTGCTGTGCTGAATACACGTTCAGAGAATACATTGGCTGCAGGGCAGGCCAGCACCTCCAAGGCAAAAAAGGCTAGCTCTGGCCATGTGGACAATTTGGAGACCCAGAAGTTGAATGGGGCCGAACCATCAGTCAGTACGTGGAGGGGTGTGCACAAGTACTGTTCCATTATGTTATTAAAATGCTGCCTCCTGCTAACACGTTCCCTATCAGCTGGTGGTGACAAAACTTTTCCACAGCTCGGCCATGCTAACACTGCTGTCTGAGGAGCTGGCCGTGACACAGCTGCGTTGGCGAACTTTTACTCTTACTCCTCCGCCTTCGCCTTGTGCTTCCACTTGTCCCCCCGTGTCAGTTGGGAATGCCCTGAGGAGCACGTCTACCAGCATGCGCTTGTAGTCGCGCATCTCCTTATCACGCTCCAGTGCGGGAATTAAGGTTGTTGTCCTTGTACCGGGGATCCAGCAGGGTGGCAACCCAGTAATCAGCACAAGTTAAAATGTGGGCAACTCTGCTGTCGTTGCGCAGGCACTGCAGCATGTAGTCGCTCATGTGTGCCAGGCTTCCGAGAGGTAACGATAAGCTGTCCTCTGTAGGTGGTGTATCGTCTGTGTCCTCTGTATCCCCCCAGCCATGCTCCAGTGACGGCCCTGAGCTGCGTAGGGTGCCACCCTGCAGTGAAACCGGTTTCTCCTCCTCCTCCTTTACCTCATCCTCCTCCTCCAGAAGTGTGCCCTTGCTTTCCACATGTGTACCTGGCCTCTGCTGGTGCAGGAACCCACCCTCTGAGGCACTTCTGTATGACCTGACTGAAACCCTTTGAAGTGCCCCCTCTTACTCCTCCTCCTGTGCCGCATCCTCTTCCTTCATAGCCATAATATTTTTTTCAAGGAGACATAGAAGGGGTATTGTAATGCTAACAATGGCGTCATCAGCACTGGCCATGTTGGTTGAGTACTCCAAAGACCGCAACAAGGTACACAGGTCTCGCATGCAGGCCCAGTCACTAGTGGTGAAGTGGTGATGATCTGCAGAGCGACTGACCCGTGCATACTGCATCTAAAACTCCACTATCGCCCGCTGCTGCTCACACAGTCTCTCCAGCATATGTAAGGTGGAGTTCCACCTGGCGGGCATGTTGCATATGAGGCGTGAGCAAGAAGGCTGAAGTTACGCTGCAGCGCAGACAGGCGAGCAGCAGCAGGGTGAGAACGCCGAAAGTGCGCACATACGGACCGCACTTTCAGCAGCAGCTTTGACATGTCTGGGTAGTTTTTAAGAAACTTCTGCACCACCAGATTCAGCACATGCACCAGGCAAGGGATGTGCGTCAAACCGGCTAGTCCCAGAGCTGCAACAAGATTTCGCCAAATATTGCACACCACCAAGCCAGGCTTAAGGATCACTGGCAGCAACCACTCATCAGTCTGCTGTTCTATGCCCCTCCAAAGCTCCTGTACGATGTGGGGTTTGTCACCCAAACACATGAGTTTTAAAATCGCCTGCTGACGTTTACCCCGGGCTGTGCTGAAGTTGGGGGTGAGGTTCTTTCGATGACCGGATGTGGGGTTGGAAGAAGAGGAGTAGGAGGAGGAGGAGGATGATGCAGAGTAGGAGGAGGAAGCAACAGGAGGCAACGAATAATTGCCTGCGATGGCCTTGGTGGTAGAAGGATATGATCATATGAGCCAAACCGCTATCCGCCTCGGGCCCAGCCGCAACTACGTTTACCCAGTGTGCAGTTAGGGAGATACATATAGTGACCCTGGCCGTGCTTCCTGGTCCATGTATCTGTGGTTATGTGGACCTTGCCACAGATGGCGTTGCGCAGGGAAGGGACTTGGTTGTGCAGGGAAGGGACTGCTCGCCTGGAAAAGTAGTGGAGGCTGGGAACAACATAGTGGGGGACAGCCACCGCCATCAACTGTTTGAAACAGTCCGTCTCCACCAGATGGAGTGACAGCACTTCAAAGGCCAGTAATTTTGAAATGCTGGCATTCAGGGCCAGGACTCGAGGGTGGGTAGGTGGGTATTTCCTCCTTCTCTTCAATGTTTGGGAGATGCTTGGTGATAGTGTCATATGTGGTGGTGTTGGTGGAACATCCTCTGTTTGCTGGTCGCCAGGTGCCACGGTGACACCAGAGGTGGAGGGAGAGGCCGAGCCAGCAGCAGAAGAGGGAGCAGGAGGAGCATGAGAGAGTTCCTTGTTTTAAAGGTGTTTACTCCAATGCAGTTCATGCTTGTAGATGCCTGGTCATGCAGGTTGTGCTCAGGTTAAGAACGTTTATTCCTCACTTCAGGCTCGGATGGCACAACATGCAAACCACTCGTGTCTTGTCGTCAGGACATTGTGTAAAGAACTGCCACGCCAATGAACTCCTTGGAGCAGGCCTTAGTGTGCTCGGTGCCTGGGTGCGGTTGACAGTAGCAGGCGTACTGTCTCTGTAACGGCCGCTGCGCTTTTGCACCCTGCTCCCTCTTTTGCTGTGCTGTTGCCTCTGTGCGACCACCGCCTCTTCCTCAGAACTGCATGCCGCACGAGCACGACCTTCAGTCCAGTTAAGGTCTAGGACTTCATCATTCTCCACATCATCTTCCACCTATTCATGACCCCTGCCCTCCTCGTCCGTCTGCACATTGCAGAAAACCACAGCAGTTAGCACCTGCGTTTCGTCATCATGAGAGACGTTTTGTGGCGGTGTTCCCATGTCCTCATGCAACAAAAGTGGTTGAGCATGAGTGCATTTAAGGTCTTCCTCTTCCTGGGCAGGGCTAGGTGAATGGGCCGGGGAAACCCTGCCAACAGAGTAATCAAAAAGCATGAGACTTTCCTGCATGATTTGGGGCTCTGACTGCTTGGCTGATTTTCAAGGGGGTGAGGTGGAAGACTGATGAGCATGGGCTGCAGGTGCCAACTCTGGGCTTTCTGCAGAGGACTGGGTGTTAGAAACCTTGAAGGAACTGGAGGCACTGTCAGCCACCCAATCTGCTATCGCCTGTACATCTTTTGGCTTCACCATCCGTAGAGCGGCATTTGGTTCTATCAAATAACGCTGCAGATTCTGTCGCCTACTCGCACCAGAGGAAGGTGTTTATCTTGGAGAGGTAGTTGGCGCTGAACGGTCACATCCTCTCCCAGCAACAGGAGCTCCACCAATACCACCACGATAATGTCCACGTCCCTTATTTGATGTTCTCCTTATTATTTGAGTTCACCCACCAAGCTGAAAGATTGGTCTCTCTCCGGTGTCAATTTACCTGCCACTAGTAGACAATTATGTTCGCTAAGGCAGTGCCCGTGTCATAAAAATGGTCTGTGGACCCAGAATAATGTTTTTTGTGCTCAAAATACACTGATTCTCAATTTCTATGCAGAAATGTAAAAAAGTTTTTTGGTACGCTGTATGCACAAGTGGTTTGTGGAACAAGAACAAGTATTTTTGTAATATAATACAGAAAATTTGTATTTCACTGCTGTAAATTGAAATTAATTATTTATACGCCGGATGCACAACTGTTTTTACGACCTAAAAACGGCTTTTTTCCAATAAAAACCCAAAATGCAGTTTTTAACTGCTGTACATTAAAAGTAGATATTTATATTATGTATTGACACCAGATTTGGGGAACCAGAACACGTATTTGGTCACCAAAATTCAAAATTGAAGTATTAGACTGTTATAACTGGAAATAATTATTTAAACGACGGATGCACAACAGTTTTCTCGGCCTAAAACACGGCTTTTTTCAATAAAACCCCAAAATGCAGTTTTTAACTACTGTACATTAACAGTAGATATTTATACGATGTATGGACACCAGATTTGGGGACCCAGAACACAGATTTGGTCACCAAAATTCACAAATGCAGTATTTAACTGCTATATATTGAAAATAATTATTTAAACGACGGATGCACAACAGTTTTTTCGGCCTAAAACACAGCTTTTTTTAAAATAAAACCCCAAAATGCAGTTTTTAACTGCTTTAGATTAACAGTAGATTTTTATACTATGTATGGACACCAGATTTGGGGACCCAGAACACAGATTTGGTTACCAAAATTCACAAATGCAGTATTTAACTGCTATATATTTTCAAATAATTATTTAAATGATGGATGCACAACAGTTTTTTGACCTAAAACACGGCTTTTTTCAATAAAACCCCAAAATGCAGTTTTTAACTGCTGTACATTAAAAATAGATATTTATACTATGTATGAACACCAGATTTGGGAACCCAAAACACGTATTTGGTCACCAAAATTCACAAATGCAGTATTTAACTGATATAAATTGTAAATCATTATTTAAATGACGAATGCACAATTGCTTTTTCAGCCTTATAAACAGCTTTTTTCAATAAAACCCCAAAATGCATTTTTTACTGCTGTAAATCTAAATTAGATATTTATACCGTGTATGTACAACTGCTTTGTGAAGCAAGAATATTGCTTTTTTCACACAAAAAAGAATAATGCACTATTTCTTAGCTGTAATGTGAAATCGTTTTTTAAGCAGTGTATTTCAAGATGCTCTGTGGATCAGGATTACCACTCTTTTGTCAAAAAATACACTTATGCTGTATTTCACAGTAGCAATTGTTTTGTGGACAAGGAATATGTTTTTTTTCCCCAAAATTACACGGGTTTTCTATTTCACCGCAGAAATGTCAAATATATATTTTGGCGGTATAAAATAGGCTTGGTGGATTAGGATGACCACTTTTTTTTTCCTTCACTTAGCTCCAAAATAGAATTAGGCTGATGTCCCTGGCTGGCTGGCACACATGCAGTACACTGCAGTGGCTAATATTGCCGCCGATCACCACCTCAATAACAGATGGATTACAAAAAAGATTTCCCTTGCAATGGCTGGGTACAGAAATGTCGGATTGCTGAAGCTCCCTCCCTTTCTATTTGCTGTATCTTGTGGATTAAAGTAGCACAGGTTCTTCAGATTTCTGCCATATTCTGTCCCTGATCGCAGCACCAACATCCTCTCCCTAAGCTCAAATCAGTAGAGTGACGTGCGGCAGTACGTGACCCCAGCTTATAAAGAGGCTGGGTCACATGCTGCACTCAGTCAATCACAGCTATGTCATTAGTAGGCATGGCTGTGATGGCTTCTTAGGGCAAGAAGTAAAACGCTTGTTGATTGGCTGCTGTGCAGCCCTTCAGAAAGCGGGAAGACATCGCAGAACAACTGACCCGAACCCGAACTTTTTAGAAAATGTTCGGGTTCGGGTCCATGTCCCGAACACCCCAAAATTCGGTACGGACCCGAACTATACAGTTCAGGTTCGCTCAACTCTATAGAAAGCTCCAGCTCCATGGAAATGATGAAAGTGGCCAATTTCAGTGCAACAAGAAAAATATATATTCTCAGTGCACTGCTGCAGTGTCTTATTTTGAAAGCATATAGGGGATTATTTCAGTACTTCAAGAAATATACAGGGTGGGCCATTTATATGGATACACCTTAATAAAATGGGAATGGTTGGTTATATTAACTTCCTGTTTGTGGCACATTAGTATATGTGAGGGGGGAAACTTTTTAAGATGGATGGTGACCACGGTGGCCATTTTGAAGTCGGCCATTTTGAATCCAACATTTGTTTTTTCAATAGGAAGAGGATCATGTGACACATCAAACTTATTGGGAATTTCACAAGAAAAACAATGGTGTGCTTGGTTTTAACGTAACTTTATTCTTTCATGAGTTATTTACAAGTTTCTCTTTGTTTAAAACCATTGACATGTCGCCGAAGTTAACATGTGAGGAGCGGATAGAAATTGTGTTGATGTCTGGTGAACGCAGTAACCAGGTCATTGCAGCAGATTTCAATGCAATACACCCTACGAGACCACCCATCTCCCATGCTACAGTTAGCAAACTGCTTGCTGAGTTTCGTGAAACCGGTTCAGTGTTGGATTTGCCAAAATGTGGACGCATGAAATCTGTCACTAATGAAGAAACATCAGTGGCTGTCTTAGCTTCATTCAGCAAGAGCCCACAGCGTAGCACTCGCCGCATGTCACTGGAGAGTGGCATTAGTCGAACATCCCTTTGGCGGATATTAGCTACTCACAAATGGCACCCTTACAAACTCCAGCTACTGCAGCATCTCAACGAGGATGACCTAGGTCGGAGCACTGAATTTGCAGAATGGGCAAAACTAAAATTGGAACAGGACCCTCAGTTTACGCAGAAGATTTTGTTCAGTGATGAAGCAAACTTTTATGTGAATGGTAAAGTTAACAAACAAAACCACCGCTATTGGTCTGACACTAACCCACATTGGATAGATCCCTCCAAGACTGTTGGAACAAAAAAAAATTATGGTATGGTGTGGTATATGGGGTACAAAGATAATGGGGCCATTCTTCATCAATGGAAACCTCAAGGCCACTGGGTATGCGAAATTGCTACATGATGATGTGTTTCCCTCTCTATGCACTGAAGCTGGCACGTTTCCTGAGTTTTTCCAGCAAGATGGTGCACCACCACATTATGGGTGTCAGGTCCGAGAATTCCTAGATGAACAGTTTCCTGGAAAGTGGATTGGTCGTCGTGGGCCAGTTGAATGGCCCCCAAGGTCTCCCGATCTGACCCCCTTAGACATTTATCTTTGGGGTCACCTGAAGTCAATTGTCTATGCTGTGAAGATACAAGATGTGCAGCACCTAAAACTATGATTACTGGAAGCCTGTGCTAGCATTTCTCCTGCGGTGTTGCTATCAGTGTGTGAAGAGTGGGAGAAGAGGGTTGCATTGACAATCCAACACAATGGGCAGCACATTGAACACATTTTATAAGTGGTCAGAAACTTGTAAATAACTCATGAAAGAATAAAGTTACGTTAAAACCAAGCACACCATTGTTTTTCTTGTGAAATTCCCAATAAGTTTGATGTGTCACATGACCCTCTTCCTATTGAAAAAACAAAAGTTGGATTCAAAATGGCCAACTTCAAAATGGCCACCATGGTCACCACCCATCTTGAAAAGTTTTCCCCCTCACATATACTAATGTGCCACAAACAGGAAGTTAATATCACCAACCATTCCCATTTTATTAAGGTGTATCCATATATACGCAGTTCACTCTAATTTTTTTTCTGGTCAAAGCGTATGGAGTCATATTTTAGTAAAACAAGAAAACTATATTCTCAGTGCATTTCCGCAGTTAATTGTGCTGAAAGCGTTTAGTGACCTATTTCAGTACAAAAAGAAAATATATTCGTCGCATTTAGGGGTGTTTTAATTTACATTTAATTTGTTTATTTCAGCTACAAGTATGTCAGGAAGAGAAGTTTTAGGCCATGCACAGAGGAGTGGAAGAGGCCTGAATGTTTCTGGTGCAAGCAGAGATCGCAAAAGAGTAAGGGGTCGTGGCAGCAGTAGTCGCAGTGAGAGGCCTGAGCTCCCAGTGTCATCTACTAGTTGTGGCTTGACCAGCAACCCAGTTGTTCTTGATTGGTTAACTCGGTCATCCACGTCATCCCAAGTGACATCAGACACCCCCAGGAAACAGTTGGTGGGTTAGTCAGAAACAACCCTTAGTTGGCATGGCCCGGGAGCAGGCCCTGTGCCCTCAACTGTCCTCAACCTGCCTCTGGCCATTGAAGTTCCCTCTCTACGAGTAGTACTAAATGCAGTGGGCTCAGTTTCACTTTTCAGCAAGTAAGAGCTACTAGAGGACATTCAGCAGCTACTGCCCGCCAAGATGTGGAGGAGACATCTGCCGCTTCCTCCTATAGGTGGGCAAGTAGTGATGAGGAGAGTGGCACAGGAGCTTGTGTTGCGAGTGGTCAGGCTCCTGACCCAGAGGCTGTTGAGGAGGACATCAGTGCTGTGCAGACACTAATCAATGATGACGAAGCTGATCGCACTTTGGAGCCGGGTGAAGAAGGGGCTTTGTCATCATCAGGAAAAGAGGGTGGCAGCTTGCCCATCAGGCAGCAGCTGAGCCAGCAAGTCGCTAGTGTGGCCGGGAGTCAGCAGGGTGGCAGCAGTGGGAGGTCGGGAGCCAAACGGGCACATGGTAGACCACCCGCATTGTAGCAGGCTACCTGCCCGGAAAGGAGTGGTGCACAGGTTCACAGAAGCAGCGGCATTAGCAGTAAGTCAGGGAGTAGTGATGGGGGGAAAATAAGGTACTCGCTGCTCGGCTGTGTGGCAGTTTTTTGTGAAGCCACCAACATGGCTATATGTAGAATATGTGGACAGAAGGTGAAGAGTGGCCAGGGTGCCAATGTTGGCACCCTGGCCCTGCGTCAACATATGCAACATCACCATCAAGTGGCCTGGGCGAACTGTGTCTCCGATGTGGTGGTCCAGCCTGCCACAGCTACCGCTACATCCCCCAGTGGCACGCACCCAGTTTCAGCCAGTCAAGGCTCCACCACCTCAGCCGAAGTGAGCTGTCTGTCAATCCCATCTTCTGCTGGTCCAGATGATCCTACTCCTCGTCAGTCATTCCGTCAGCAATCAATCACTGAAGTTATTGCCAAGAGACAACAGTACGCATGCACGCATTCAATGGCGCAAAGGCGGAACGTGCTCCTATCCAAGTTGCTTGTTCTCCAGTCCCTCCCTTTCCAAGTGGTGGACTCTGCATCTTTAAGAGAACTGATGGCTTTTGCCGAGCCGAGGTGGAGAGTCCCACACCGTCATTTCTTTGCGAAAAAGTCAGTACCAGCCCTGTACACACATGTAGAACAGAAGGTGGGCCAGTCCTTGAGCCTGTTGGTGTCTGCCAAAGTGCATGGCAGTGCCAACATGTGGAGCTGTAACTACGGTCAGGGACAATACATGTCCTTTACGGCCCACTGGGTGAATGTAGTTCCTGCAGAGCCACACCAGCAACTTGGACAGATCACACTGCTTCCGGACAATGTCCGCTTCTGCCTCCTCATCCTCCACCGTGTCCTCAGCCTCCACTGCACGGACTGCCCCTCCAGCATACCACATGTGCAGGGCTCGGCAGTGTCACACTGTTCTGCACCTGGTTTGCCTTGGCAAACTGAGTCACACAGGGGACAACTGAAAATCGTAACCATGCTGACCAATAACGGGAAGAACATGGTGTCGGCGCTGTGTCAAGGAAGGCTGAGCCATGCTCTCTGCATGGCACACATGTTCAATCTGGTTGTCCAGCGGTTCCTGAAATCATTCACCCATCTGAAAGACATCCTAAAAATGGCCATAAAACTTTGCATGCACTTCAGCCACTTGTACACCGCAAAGCACACCCTCCTTGAGCTGAAGCGGCAGAATGGCATCCCCCAACATAGGCTAATGTTAACCATTTCCACCCGGTGGGATTCCACCCTCCATATGTTGGACCGACTATACGAACAGAGAAAGGACATCAACGTTTCTTGATGATACAAGCGAAATAGGAGTACTCCCCTGTGTAACTTTGATGTCAGCCAGTGGCAGCTCATGCGTCACACCTGCCGTTTGCTCTGGCCCTTTGAGTACGCCACGTTATTTTTAAGTCACCAGGACTACGGTATGAACGATATCATTCCACTGCTTCATGTCCTGGAACAGATGGTGGTAACAATGGCTGGTCAGAGGACAAGAGACGTGGTGCCTCGATCTAACGGCCACATGAGCCCTGTGGGGGCTGAACTGGAAGAGGAGGAGGAGGAGGGGTAGGACGACATTGGAGCACAGGTAATGTGTAGCCAAATGGGTGGCTTTTCTATTCAGCTGACAGGAACAGGAGCAGCCAGAGGATCTAGAGGGTGATGAGGAAGACCAGACAGAGGACCCAGAAACACAGTGACAGTAAGCAGTGGAGATGGAAGCAGGGATTCAGTTGCACAAATGGCATGATGCATGCTCACTTACTTGCGTAGTGACAGCCAAATTGTCACCACTTGGCAGAGGGAAGACTTCTGGCTCTCCACCTTGTTGGACCCACGCTACTGGTCCAGAATGGGGGTCTTTTTTATACCCACTGAGAGGGAGGACAAACTGAACTACTACAGAGACACCAGCATAGTGAAGAAACTACTCACCAGGAGCAGCAGCAGCAGTTAGACTTGGAGCAGGACCTGAACCAGCAGGTACTTGGACTGCACCCTGCCACCCCACATTGAAGATTATCTGAACAACTTGATTTATGGCCGCAACTAGCAGAGTTTGGCCTGGAAAAGTGCGGCAGGGGCTATGGTTACCCCAAGAAGAACTCGCCTGTCCACCCAAAATGTGGAGAGACTGACCTTTGCCAAGATAAATCAGGCGTGGATCAGCCAGGATTTCCAACCACCAATTCCTGATGCGTCAGACTAGATCAACCATGGTGCCAAACCAATACTTTGATACAAGAGACCGGTTTCATCAGACTACCTGCCTCAGTTACTACTTTGATGCTGCAACCTGTCTGATACCGCACATCTGATGGCAAGTGCTCTTTATTTCACTCACCTTCTTCAGCGGGTACTGGTATTATTACCCAGAAATGGTACCTGTTACCGGGTCACTTTGTGGTCTCCTCAAGCAGCTGCTGCTGCCATCGCAAAACTATGTCACCTTGTCAATCTGTGGTATCCTCCTGATGCTGCTGCTGCTACTGCCATCTACACATTATGTCACCTAGCCACTCTGTGGTCTCCTCATGCTGCTGCCATATCCACACTATGTCACCGTGCCACTCTGTGGCCTCCTGATGCTACCGCCACCTACAAACTATGTCACCTTGCCACTCTCTGGTCTCCTCCTGCTTCTGCAATATCCACCCTATGCCACCTAGCCACACTGTCGTATCCTCCTGATGCTGCTGCCATTTCCACATTATGTCACCTTGCCACTCTGAGGTCTCCTCATGCTGCTGACATATTTACACTATGTCACCTTGCCACTCTGTGGTATCCTGCTGCTGCTGCCAACTCCACACTATGTCACCATGCCACTCTGTGATGTCCTCATGCAGCTGCAACCTCCAGACTCGGTCATTGTGCCACTCTGGCCTGCTCATGCTGCTACCACCTCCATACCCTGTCATTGTGCCACTCTGTGTTTACTCATGCTGCGGCCACCTTCCCACTCTGTCATTGTGCCACTCTCTGGCCTACTTATGCTTCTGCCACCTCCACACTCTTTTATTAATCCACTATTTGGCCTACTCATGCTGCTGCAACCTCCACACTCTGTCATTGTGCCACTCTGTGGCCTACTCATGCAGCTGCCACCTCCACACTCTGAAATTGTGCCGCTCTTTGGTCTCTTCATGCTGCTGCCACCCCCACACTCTGTCATTGTGTCACTCTGTGCTCTCCTCATGATGCTCACACCTCCAGACTCTGTCATTGTGCCACTCTCTGGCCTACTCATGCTTCTGCCATCTCCACACTCTTTTATTAATCCACTCTTTGGTCTACTCATGCTTCTGCCATCTCCACACTCTTTTATTAATCCACTCTGTGGCCTACTCATGCTGCTGCCACCTACACACTCTGTCATTGTGCCACTCTGTGGCCTACTCATGCTTTTTCCTCCACACTCTGTCATTGTGCCGCTCTGCGGTCTCCTCATGATGCTGCCACCTCCAGAATCGGTCATTGTGCCAATCTGTGGCCTACTCATGCTGCTGCCACCTCCACACTCTTTCATTGTGCCGCTCTGTGGTGTCCTCATACTGCTGCCACCTCCAGACTCTGTTATTGTGCTGCTCTGTGGTATCCTCATGCTTCTGCCACCTCCAGACTCGGTCATTTTGCCATTCTGTGGCCTACCCATGCTGCTGCCACCTCCACACTCTTTCATTGTGCCGCTCTGTGGCCTTCTCATGCTGCTGCCAGCTCCAGACTCTGTCATTGTGCCGCTCTGTGGTATCCTCATGCTGATGCCACCTCCAGACTCTATCGTTGTGCTGCTCTATGATATCCTCATGCAGCTGCCACCTCCAGACTCTAACATTGTGCCGCTCTGTGGTCTCCTCATGATGCTGCTACCTCCAGACTCGGTCATTGTGTCACTCTGTGGCCTACTCATGCTGCTGCCACCTCCACACTCTTTCATTGTGCCGCTCTGTGGTCTCCTCATGCTGCTGCCTCCTCCACACTCTGTCATTGTGCCGCTCTGTTGTATCCTCATGCTGCTGCCACCTCTAGACTCGGTTGTTGTGCCACTCGCTGGCCTCCTCATACTTGCGCCACCTACAGACTCTGTCATTGTACCACTCGGTGGTCTCCTCATACTTCTTCCACCTCCAGACCCTGTCATTGGGCCACTCTGTGGTCTCCTCATTCTGCTTTCACCTCACCACTATGTCATAGGTCCACTCTGTGGACTTCTCTTGCTGTTCCCACCCTCCCCACTTCATGACTCGGCCACTATTTTGCCTTTCCGCCTGGCTGACATGTTCTTTTTTTTTACACTTCTTCTGATCTGTCAGAAGGAAGGAAAAATGAGATGCAAAACAGATCCTGTCTGTGTAGCAGCTTTAATTACTGTATGGTCCCATCAGAATTGGCTTATGATTGGGTAGCCAAAAGCAGGAGTGGGTAGAAAGCACAGAAGACATGAAAATATTCCATTCATGTGTCATCTCTGTTTTAGATCCACTCTGTTATTTTTTTTTGCCTTTAGCAATACTGATGTATTATTGAGCAAATGCTGACAGAGTGAAGGCGTATGCTCCATAGACAAGATCCATTTTTTATGGGTTATTGTTCTGACGGTGTAGAGTAAGGCCAAAATAATCGGTGACGTCAACACAAACTTACTGCTGACACCCTCTCCACTCTGTCAGGGGGGCTCTACTTGTATAAGCATTTAATAGAACAATTTCTGTGAACATCTATGTGAAATCAGCTGACGAGGGTGTAAAAGGAGTGTGCTTCTTATTAACGCTAACATCTACCTATAAGGCTGAATTGATACATGAGTTATTTGGTCAGTTTTGGCCCCGTTGCCTCCCAAATAAGTGAAGTGTTCAGTGATTCTAAGAGCAACGCCTGTCATCTGCATGTCATACGGACTTACAGTATTATTTCACTACCAAAGCACACTCCCTATGCGTGTTACTGCAAGGCACAGTGTTCTACAGGCTCTCAGCAGACAGGAAATAGCTTTTCGGATCGAACCAAATTTTTCCGGAAAAAAGTCGGCAAACCGGCGAATCCAATTTTTTTAAAATTCACTCATCTCTAGTTTTGAGCTAACAGGTCTAATTTCATCTGGTCAGATAAGTGCCTTCTCCTAACTGCAAGTTTCAGCTCTTTCCACAATATGTTTCTTGGGATTCAGAAAATAACTTTACTCTCTGAAATTATGTCTTAAGTTTCTCTCCAAATAACCTTTATAGTGGGATGATGACATTATGCATTACACAGATCCCAGGTGCCAGATCAATAGTCAAATCCTCAGTCAGATTTCTCCAGGTCTCATATTAAGTATTTTCTGTAAAAATAAAAAAAATTCTGTGAATATAGGGTAGGCAGTAACATTTTTCTTTTACATTTTTACTAGGGATGAGCGAATCGACTTCGGATGTTTGATTCGCATAAGACGTCAGTCTAATACTGTACGGAGCAGGAGCTCTGTACAGTATTACAAATCTTATTAGCTCCGATGGCAGAAATACGTACTTTGTCTCATAAGACTTGCTAATAATATCATAAATTAATTTGTACTGTAATTAACCAAACTCGGGTTCGGTTCCAAAGGTTCGGATAAGGTTTTTTTACAGTACAAATGAATTTATGAAGTTATTGCGTGTGAAGCAATAACTTTGGCTCATCGGAGCCAATACTTTCTAATACTGTTTGGAGCTCCTGCTCCGTACAGTAAACAGTTTTATACGAATCGACTTTGGATGTTTCAGTCGATTCGCTCATCCCTGATTGTTACATAAATACATAGTACGGTTGAAAAAAGACATAGGTTCAACCAAGGGATGGGTGCGGATGGGAATTGAAGGAAAGGTAGTGAGAGACAGATGTCTAACATTTATATAAGCATTCATGTAATTTAGTTATAGGAAATCATCTAAGTCTATTGTCGCCTCTGGAGACCCAGACTTCTTTCCAAGGCAAAGGCTTAGTCCTGCATCTTTTGATAGGATTTTTTCGGATCCTGTCTATACAGCCTTTCATCATGTTGTTTGTAGGGGACATTTATATTTTCGTATAGGTTAATCACGCCCCCAACTTGATGCCTCTTCTCAAGATTCCGTTGATAAAAAAGCAATTTTAGATGTGTCCTCATAACTAAGACTCTCCATGCCCTTTATCAGTTTATTACTTTTCTTTGTATTTTTTCCAGCTCCAGGGCATCCTTTCAATGAACTGATACCCAGAACTGAACTGCGTAAGGTTTCAACACCCTCACCATCTGTATCCACATTTGCCTCTTTTACACTTTACTTCATATCACTTCTAAAAGCCAGATGCTCCAACTGCTTTCCTATTTCCCCTGTTTTTCATATAGAGTGCAAAACCCTTAAGATTAACAGCCCAGTCCATGTAAAAAATTGAACCATGTCTTAGCCACCCTAACTAATCTATGTGTTCCTCCTGGTAATTTGTGAACATACATTTTAAGTTACTATTTAATTCTCCACATTGAGTTCCAGGAATATGAATTCTAGAGATTTTGTGGGCACCTTGGTTATTGTTTGTTTTTAAGATTTCCATATCTGCTGCCATAAACACCCCCCACTACCACCACTACCACCATGCGTCACTCCACCCAATAATATTTTCTGACCCTCTCTGATCTATGTACCATTTCACTTTCTGCATTAACCTCCCCTATTCCAAGTTTAAATACTCCTCCACCCCGCTAGAATTCTCTCTAATAGCACAGTAGACCCCATTCATTCAGGTGCAATACATCCCTGAAATATAGTTTGTGTCTCAATGAAAAGTCCAGTGCTCTAGGAACCTAAACTTTTCTGCTCTACATTAGGTCTAAAGCCATGCATTTAGCTCCATGAGATCCCACTGTCTTTCCGTTATTGCATATGGCACAGGCAGTATTCCAGGAAATATAACTTTGGAGGCCCTTGCAATAAGCTTGTGACCTAGTTCCTTAAAATTGTTCTTAAAGGGAGTCTGTCATCACAATTTGAACTGATACACTGCTTGCATGGCGCTGTAGCATAACTATACATGAGTCAAATGTTACCTTTGTTATTTTGTTTTGATGTTCACATAGACAAATACGCTCTTTTATTCATATGCAAATGAGGGCTCACAAGTTCCCAGGCTGTTTCTTCTTCTCACATAACTCCTCCCCAGCCTCTTGCTTGGCCCGCCCTGTAAGCCTCTTACATCATCCAGTGTACTGGCTGAGATCCCACGAGTGCTTAGTTCACCGCAGGGCCCGGGTATGCGGACAGTGATGGCCATTGTAGGCAGCAGCATCGCTTCATGCTGTTTGCATGCACAGGCAGGATCTCGGGCAGTACACTGGATGACGCAAGCGGCTTACAGGGTGGGCCAAGCAACAGGATGGACAGGAGTTATGTGTGAAGAAGGCAGAGTGGCCTGGACACTTACAGCCTGAACGCCAGCCCTGGGCACTTGCAAGTCCTCATTTGCATATGTTTTAATGCATTGGTGAACATCAAAACAAAGGAACAAAGGTACCATTAGGCTCATGTATAGTTATGCTACAGCGCTATGTAAGCAGTGTATAAGGTCGAATTGTGGTGACAGACTCCCTTTAAAGACCCTCCATCTACCATGTATTCTGTCATTAATTTCAACATGGACCATAACAGCTCAGGCATCACCAGTCCCACCCAGTAATTTATCCTCCCATTCCCCTACATGCTAAACCCTAGCAACAGAGAGACAGAAAACCATTCGGTTGAGGCAGGGTTGGTGACAAATTATTCTATGCTTCTTCCTAATTATAGAGTTCCCTATAACTACTAGATGTCTAGACCTCAAATACTAGCTGGGCTGTCCTGTCCTGGACAGAGAGAGCAATATCCACTAAGACTGTTAAAGATGACCTCTCCATGATTATTCTACAAGGGAACCTTATTTCATTTCAATATCAATAGATAATACAAATGGCATCTATGCATAAAAACAGTAACATATGGCAAAATACATTAATTGCTTAGTGGCCATAATAAACTGTCAATATTACACTCCAGTCAATCATTATGCACTTCATGCTGGTTCTATCACTGTTCTGACACTGATCTATCTTTAAGTCAATTGTTGATGTTGGGTGGACCTCTGGACTTGTAATTTTATTAATTTATGCAGAAAGACTGATATTTTCATAATATTAACTGCAATTGAGCAAATTGTACATCAACTTTTGACAATTGTGAAGCGGCTTACTTCCATGTGGGTTACATAGGAATCGAGCCAAGTCATCTTATGTCTACTGCAAATAGTCAGGAAGAGATATAGTATTTTATGGTTTAATCCTGGAAAGGAATGGACAAATAAGAAGTTCTTGCATGATGAGGTTTATTGTAAGCCGAATATCCTACAAGACAATTTCCATTGTAAATCTCCAACAATTTACAGACACTATTTTTTTTTTTCAAACATAAATTCCTAACACACACACACGTTTTAGTCTAAGTAAAACTACAAGAGTAGATGAAAAAGAAAGTAAAATTTACCTTCATTTAAAACTCTTTTGAAAGATAGTTTAATGTACTATAACACTCCACTTCTTCCACTACTTCTATGGGTTGGAAAAAAAATATATGAAAAAACCTAAATGCACTTACATTTCAGACCGTGTTTTAAGGAGGAAGATATTGACCAATTTATAGTACAGGTAATTGCATTCCGGATTCAGCTTCAAATTTTACTGTCTATATATATTATCGTTGGCAGAATACAATAGAAATTTCTGACACTATTATTCATTTTTAGCAGCAAAGTTTGCATCTGAAATAGTGTAATGATAAAAACTTGTTTTAATTTCAATTACCACAAAAAATTCTATTGCCATCATCATTTTCTTACATGAAAATAGTTATTGTATTGATCATTTTATTCATTAGTTGAAATCAAATTTATAGACTTTGTGGCTCTATTCATATTTTAACAAGTTAGGTACAATAATAAATATTTGATTTACTCATCCTTTTAAGGCCATGTTCACAAGAAAACATGAGCGAATTAAAGCTGACGAAGTGGAAATCAATCCGAATTTAAGGAAAAATTTGATTCACACCGAAGACAAATTTCCTCACGCTTTGTGGTAACAAATCAAATTTTTTCCTAAAATGGCTGCTGCACGTGTGAGGACATGGAGAAAGGAACTCTGGGAAGGTGGGATCACCCATAATGCCATGCATGCAGCCAATCAGCAGCCAGCCCTGTGATGTCACAGCCCTATAAATAGTGCAGCATCACCAAGTAAATGGGGAAGTGGCGCTGTAACTGTCCATATGGTACGGGCCAGATGAAGCGCAAGTAAGCGCGAAACGGCTGTCGCCTGTATCTTTGCACTCTGGTGAGGAGCAGTCCGCCCAGACCCCGCTAATGCTTGCATCATTCAAATAAAGCTTGAAGAACCTTTTGCATCAGTTGGTGAGTGCCGTCCATCTTTTATCTCTCTCTCCATATGAACTTCTTAGCCCTATAAATAGTGTCAGCCATCTTAGATTGTGCCATTTACCAGTGTACTTAGTGCTGGGAGAGACATCTGCAGGGACAGTGATAGGGAAGACTTGATTGTGGTAAAAAAAAAGATTTATAAGTGCAGGGAAAGAAAAATATATTTGCCCTTGTGCGGTGCAGTTATATATTCTGAAGCCCTGTTTGCTGTGTATTAGTGGCGCAATAAAAATATATTTGCCGTCCAGTGTTGCACATATCTGTTGAAAAGCCCTTTTTGTTGTGTAAAAGTTTAAAAAAATGAGGTCTTAATTGCCATTTAGCGGTGCAGTTATATATTCTAAAGCCCTGTTTGCCATGTATTAGTAGCGCAATAAAGATATATTCGCCATTCAGCATTGCAATTATCTGTTGAAAAGCCTTATGTGTTGTGTAAAAGTTGAAAAAAATTAGGGCCTAATTGCCATTAAGCGGGGCAGTGATATATTCTAAAGCCCTGTTTGCCATGTATTAGTGGCGAAATAAAAATATATTCGCCGTTCAGCGTTACACTTATGTATTGAAAAGCCTTTTGTGTTGTGTAAAAGTGGAAAAAAATGAGGCCTATTTGCAGTTCAGCGGGGCAGTTATATGTGGTAAAGCCCTTTGTACCATGTATTAGTGGCAAAAGAAAAATAAATTCACCGCTCAGCAGTGCAGTTATATGTGGCAAAGCCCTTTTTGCGGTATGGACCGAATTACATCATCATGGGTCCTGCAATAAACATAATGAAGACGCTGATGACAACACACCAGCAGACTTTGTCTTTACCATCTATTCACTATTAAATCAAGCAGCTTCAGTAAGTTGAAAATATTCATGTATTTTTATCTGCTCTATCTGCATTTGATCTCCACAGCACACAAGACATGACAGGAGAGCCTCTGCTTTGGAGTCCAAGTCCAGTTTCTTACGATCAGGGGTTCCATCAGAATTGTGCGTAACATTCTTGCTCCCTGTGCAAAGCCATAACAAAAGGACTCCTTAGGCATACACATTAGAGGAAGCTGAAGCTGGCTGCCCCAATTTTAATTCAGGAGCAGTAAACAGTGGGAAGCAAATAGCACTGGTTTAACTCCGCTGCTCTGAATCTCTTTTGAAGTCAATGTCTCCAACTATGCCCCTCTCACGATTTACAGCAAAAACATTATTGAGATCCAAGAATTATGTTGGAGGCATGTAGTGTATGCAAGCCATTTTATTTCAAACATGTTTTTTTCGGGAAAATTGATGGGTGTGATTGTACACCTCCTTTTGCTAATTCCATTATCCTTTCATTGATGACATTTTTTATTTCAAACATTTTTTTTCTGGAAAATTGATGGGTGTTAACACCTCCTTTTGCTATATGGACCAAATTACGTAGTGGTGAAATTTTTGATGTGTAACAGCCTTTTTTTTCGGGGGAAAATTGATGGGTGATTGTAGACTCTCATCACTCTCACACTGTTCTGCACCTGGTTGGCCTGGGCGAATGGAGTCACACAGAGGAGGAACAGCTCTGTGTCGTTCATCAAGATATCGAATCCTGGCTTTCTCAACAACTCAAATTCGGAACCATGGTGACCGGCAACGGGAAGAACATGGTGTTGGCCCTGCGTCAAGGAGGGCTGAGCCATGTGGCCTGCATGATACACTTGTTAAATCTTGTTGTCAAGCTGTTCCGTAAGTCTTCCACCCATCTGCAAGATATACTAAAAATGGCACTTGTAAACCGCAAAGCACACCCTACTTGAGCTGCAGAGGCAGAACAGTATACCCCCAACATAGGCTGATATGCAACGTTTCCACCCATTGGAACCCACCCTCCATATGTTGGACTGACAATATGAAAAGAGACAGGCCATAAATGATTTCTTGATGATCCAAGCGGACAGAATTACTCCCCTGTGTAACCTCGATGTCAGCCAGTGGCAGCTCATGCGTAACACCTGCCGTTTGCTCAGGCCCTTTGAGGAGGCCACATTATTTGTCAGTTACCAGGACTACGGGATGAACAACGTCATTCCACAGCTTCATGTCCTGGAACATATGCTGGTAAATCTGGCTGGTCAGGGGACTGGAGACGTGGTGCCTAGATCTTATGGCGACATGAGCCCTGTGGGGGCTGAACTGGAGGAGGAGGAGGACATTGGAGCATAAGAAATGTGTAGTGAAATGGGTGGTTTTTCTACACAGGTGAAAGGAGAGGAAGAGCAGGAGCAGCCAGAGGAGCTACAGGGCAATGAGGAAGAGGTGGCAGAGGACCCATACACACCGTGGCAGTAGGCAGTGGAGATAGAGATAGGGAGTCCCTTCAAGTCACTTGCACAAATGGCCCGATGCATGCGCACTTGCTTGCGTAGTGACAGCCGAATTGTCACCATTCGGCAGAGGGATCACTTCTGGCTCTCCACATTGTTGGACCCTCATGCCGGTCCAAAATGGGGACCTTTTTTACACCCGCTGAGAGGCAGGATAAACTAAACTACTATAGAGACATTCTATGTAGTCAGTTGGCCGCTGCCTATCTGCGCCATTGTCCATCCTCTCGCAGGTCTGACCAGGGGGGCCCTCTGTGCTAATGTTCCACTGCCATGGCTGCTGGGGAGGTGTGGGATAGCAGGAGCAGTACCAGCTCCATCAGCAGCAGCCTGAGTCTAGAGTTGCTGATGAGAAGCTTTCTTCACCCACCTAGGGAAACTACTGACCAGAAGAAGCAGCAGCTAGACCTGTAGCAGGACCTAAACCAGCAGGTGGTGGCATCCTTGGACAGCACCCTGCCACCCCACATTGAAGATCCGCTGGACTACTGGGCAGCCAAACTGGATTTGTGGCCGCAACTTGCAGAGTTTGCCCTGGAAAAGCAGTCCTGCCCGCCAGAAGTGTGGCATCAGAGACGGTGTTTAGTGCAGCGGAGGCCATAGTTATCCCAAGAAGAACTCGCCTGTCCACCCAAAATGTGGAGAGACTGACCTTTGTCAAGATGAATCATGCGTGGATCAACTCTTCATGCTGCTGCCACCTCCACACTATGTCACCTTGCCACTTTGTGGCAACCTGATGCTTCCACTACGCCCACACTGCCATTTTGACACTCTGTGGCCTCCTGACGCTGCCACCTCCACACTGTCATTGTGCCACTCTGTGGCCTCCTCATACTGCTTCCACCTCACCACTATGTCATAGGGCCACTCTGTGGAGGACCTCTCATGCTGTTCCCATCCTCCCCAATTCATGACTGGGCCACTACTTTGGCCTGGCAGACATTATCATTTTTTTGAGGAAAATGAGACGCACAACGGATCCTTTCTGTGTAGCAGCTGTAAGGCGTATATAGACATCTATGTGGAATCAGCTGACAACGGTGTAAAAGGAGTGCACTTCTTCTTGGTGCTATCATTGACCTGTAAGGCTGAGTTCATACTTGAATTATTTTGTCAGTTTTGTCCCTGTGACTGCCCAAATAAGTAAAGTGTGCAGTAATTCTCAGAGCGATGTCTGTCATCTGCATATCATACGGACTCACAGCATTATTTCACTACCAGAGCAGACTCCCAATGTGTGTTACTGCAAGGTACAGTGTTCTACACCACTATAAAGACTCTCTAAAGCCAGGAAATAGCGTGTTTTTTTATGAGATTCAACGCAAATAAATTTAGACCAAACTACATTTTTTCCCAAAGATGCGGCGAACTAGCAAGTTCCAGAGCCATGCTGGATCCATTGCAGGAGAGATCCTAATAGGGGATTCATTTGTGGTATCCATCATTTTAACAAGAAGAATATACATGCCATACTGTCCTTGCTATCAAATGTGAACAGAGCGCAAGTCTCTAATATGCATCTGCGTACTGCTATTAGTAAAAGGATATTTACATATATAACATTTTTGTCACTCTCTATTGAATGCTGTGTTCCCTTTGATAACATTTAAGGGTATTAAAATAACAATGCAGTCATGTCAGTTAGTCATGAAATAACAGATCACTAGGCTTAGTCAGATAACCACTGCCAGTATGACAATATGGCTGTCTTCCATATTGTGTTTACAAAGGTAGTGCCTAGGGAACAGAGCACTAATATTTGGGTCCAAGACTCCATAGAGGAATATTTCTTGTTTTCATGATAGTTCTTCAACAGACCATTGCTAGTTTACTGTACAGTCAACATTAATTTGGCGCACCAAGAGTTAAAGAATACTGGGAACCTGCATTCAAAAGCATAACTTGTAGCTCCAGGGCCCAAATAGAAAACCATTAAGAGGGGCCTGACCTATCTTGATTTATTTATAGTAGTTTTCTCCACATTTAGGGAAAAGAAAGACCTTATGACTTCTTTCAGGCACCTGGGCCCAGGTGCAACCACAGACCCCGGACCTCCATAGTTACACCCCTACTTGCATTGAGACAATATGCTAGTACAGTAGCATGTGCAAAACAGTGGGGTATTTCCACAGGAGGTCACTAAAAAAGATCAAACTGAGAAAATGGTCAGGATATGAGCTCTTCACTATGTGGTGGCTGACAAAATTCTGACTATCCAATGATTGATTGAATCAATCATCCAGTTGTATATCAGCAATGGAGACAGACTACAAAAGTGCTTTGGGCCCAGGGGGAGGAGAAGCCCAACACTAACTGGTTTTCATTTTACTTTGAGCAACCAAAAGAATGGTAGTGATAGTAGTGAATAAATTAAAATGTAACTATTATTCTAATCGTATCTAAAAAGTAAACAAAATAAAGAAAATAATTAAATAAAGGAATGATCTTACCAGTATGTAGATAAAGTAAAAAAAGACACTTGTTTAGCGGGATGTTTGGGCACTGCCGGTGATGGTAGGGAGGGGGGGGGGGAGGGGGGGGGATTATATAGTCACTTGATACTTTCCCCTAGATTACCCAGTCAGGTCTGTTATACCCTAACAGCCAGAGAGACCTGACAGGGTAATCTAGGGAAAGTCTCAAGTGACTATATTATACCCTGTCCCCCCTTCCCCAAAAGATTCTGTCGAATCTAGTGGCACTTTATAAATGAACTATGTACTATGTAGTGTGTGTACTACCATACATTGTATCTCTGGAGCTTTAAAGGATATTATAGCCTTATCAATTAAACATTTTTTTAAAATGAATAAATATATATCAAGACATCATTATGAAGCCACATTGGGCTGATTTCAGAATTCTCTTACTAAAAAATAAAAAGGAAGTTTGCTTATTGATTCACATTCAGAACAGTGAAATGTTGGCAACATTATATGAAATATTTTTCTTATGTCGGTTGGTACTAAATGTTGTCAAGTAGGCCAGACCATAAACGCATAAAATGTTTCTTTTTCTGGAAATGTGTCACTGTTGTAGCTATGCAGACTTTCAGTGACTAACAGTTTGTAATTTCTGCAGATGGTTTATGAGTCTTGTGGAAGCTCAATCCCGTCTAACAGTAGAAACAGCCATTCGCAGCTGTTCTCACAATGTCACATTGTCATTCCGAAAGTGCGTTTTGATATATGTCATCTGTAACATCATATAAGGAGATGTCTCAATTAGGAATAAGTCCTCGTAGCCGCAAGTGCATTTCTCAAACATAAAGTCCTGTATAATATAAAGGAGTATATGTAGCATTATAAAATATAAATGCTTTACTAAACGGTTTCTAAAAAATATTTTTCATTTTGATGAAATCACTGCATAGCTCTGCTATTCCTTGTGGAAAGGGAGTTTTTATTCTTCATATAAATGTTTATATGAAAGGGTTTTCCAAGATTTTAAAAAATGGGTACAGAACAGGGCACAGTAGAACATATTAACTTGCCCTGATGCTCCAGTCCCAGCCCAACCTACACTTGTTTGCGCGATGGCTGCAGTCAGTTACTGGCATTAGCAGTCATAATTGCATGAAAGGCATGTGACTACTGAGTCCAGTGATTGCTGGAAGCGCCTGTGTAAATGATAATGTGATTGCTGCAGTATCAGCAAGGACTAGAAGAAATGGGACCAGAGGAGTGGCGCAGGAGCAACAGGACATTTATAGGTGAATAAGAGTCTTTTGCTTATTTTGTACTTCCCCCGTTCTCTGTCTATTTTTAAAAAGTAGAAAACCCTTTTTTAAGTATATCTAATGACTAGTGTTGAGCAAACAGTTCGAGAATAGTTCGGGTTCGTACCGAACTTTGGGGTGTCCGTGACATGGACCCGAACCCGGACATTTTCAAAAAAGTTCGGGTTCGAGTTCGGAGTTCGGCATGTTCTCTCGGCGCATTAGGAAAGTACTATATAGCAGAATAGTACAGGCTTAAAGCTGAAATCGCATTGCGATTACAACTTTGAGCTACCGATCACCATGGGAACGCCTCCTCCAGTAGAATGCACTGTCGGATCTGAGAATTAAGTTGAAATCGCAATGCGATTATTAGAACTCAAATAAATCGCATCACACTACACGTTCTAATTGCATTCGATTTTAACTTTACTGTTTGGTTTTGTATCGCGATAATACAAAATTTGAATAATCGTGTGCGTGCTGTTCTAGCACGCAGTGCTAGTTCGTATCCCACTATTAAGTTCTAATCGCATTCGATGTTAACTTATGCATTTTTTTTTTTGCCAGGCATCAAATAGAATGCGATGCCTGTCAAAAAGCATAAGTTAAAATCGAATGCGATTAGAACTTAAGAGTGGGATACTGAATAGCACTAGTGTTGTGTTGTTGAGCGCACATTTCGAGAATAGTTCCGGTCCATACAGAATTTTGGGGTGTTCGTGACACGACCCGAACCCGAACATTTTCATAAAAATTCGGGTTCGGTTTTGTAGTTCGTCATTTTTTGTGGCGCATTTTGAAAGGCTGCAAAGCAGCCAATCAACATACATCATACTACTTGCCCTAAGATGCCATCGCAGCCATGCCTACTATTGGCAAGGCTGTGATTGGCCAAGTGCAGCATGTGACTCAGCCTCTTTATAAGCTTGTGCGCACGTCGGGAGGTGCTCACTCCCGATGTGAATAGAACAGGGATAGATGCAGCTGCTGTGAGGGCGAGATAGGCAGGGAATAATCGAGGAAAAAAACCTGAGAAGAAGTGAATGATCTAAACCTGTGCATCAGAACAACTCAGCTGTTTTATAATATTCAGGAACCGCGCTGCATCAAGTGGAAACGAGTTCAGACCTTACAGGTTCCAATGTCTGTGGGTCAGTTGAACAGCCGGAACAAAGATGAGGATCTTGCCGGGTGTGCTGTAATAAAAAGCAAGATAGTGCACCACCTTTTATAAAATCAGCTATTGCGCCTTTAATCACACTTACAGAATCGCAGTGTACACAATCGTAAAAACCGTCTCAGCGGTATTTGCCCGACCCGGGTTTCGCTGGCCTGAGCTTCATCAGGGGCAGGAACACGTCACTACCGGAGTTGCCCCACTCTTTTATATAGTTCCCTCAATTAATACATACAATCTTTCAATAAAAAGCTAATAAAAGTTACTTAAGGTACATTTCGATAAATACATCATCATTAATTCACACCAGAAGTTATTCATAATATCCTCTATCTTCCTTTATAATACCGCCAAATTTTAGAATCAGGACCTTTCATTCAATCTTCATTATTATCCTGTTACTCCGCTTTCAAGGACCTTTCATTCACAAACAGGTCATCTGATCTAATCCACCTATCACTGCAATGGGCGTTTCCCCAACTAGTCACGTCACATTCCCGAACCAATGGGTTCTTCAGAATTCAGTGGGTGTGTGTGACCTCACACCACTACCGCCGGGAAACAGATGGGAGCAAGAGAAAGGGAGACCGCAACACTACAATGTAGCGGGCAAGATGGATCGATCAGACCAAACAAGGTTTTAAGTCAAACTCTACATTAAGGCCACCAGGTTGTAAAGTGCCAAGTCTATATATCCATTCCACCTCCCTCCGATTGATCTGATCGACCCTATCTCCGCCCCTCCAATGCGGCTCCACACTTTCAACCCCCATGAACTTCAAGCCAGTTGAATCTTTTCCATGATGGGATTTAAAGTGTGCCGAAACACTATGTGTTAGAAGTCCTTTTTTTATGTTGCGAATGTGTTCTTGTATCCTAACCTTTAGTTTCCTCAAAGTCCTCCCTACATATTGAATCCCACATGGGCATTCCAATACATACACCACCCCTTCTTTCTCACACGAACACTCCCCTTTAACTTTAAACCTCTGCCCACTGGTGTGGGATAACACTTCAAAAGAATTCATTTTACGATCGACACGATGACGGTTTTTGCATGGACCGCAGAATCCGCACCATGTGAACTGTCCCAACTTCCTGGGTCCATTAGTGTTAATGGGTGGAATAGCGCTCCTAACTAATTTGTTCTTCAGGTTCGGGGCTCTTTTATACATAACCTCAGGCAGAGATGGAAGAATTGAGCCAATTGTTGGATCAATTTTCAAAATCTTCCAGTTCTTTTTAATGATCTGTTTCAATGGTCCAGCTTTAACATTGAAACCGGTCATGAACGTGAATCTGAAATCCTTCTCTACTTTCTGTCTAGGTTCCCTCTCACTCTCTCCTGTCCTATTACTCCTGACTTTGGAGATGTTATTCTCTAAGTTTCTATCATCATACCCTTTTTCCAAGAACCGGGTTTTTAATATTGCACACTGTTCATCAAAATCTCGATCAATCATGCAGTTTCTGGACAACCTCTTAAATTGTCCAGCAGGGATGTTGGAAAGCCAAGGTCGAAAATGACAACTGCTGACATCAATATACGAGTTGACGTCGGTCTCTTTAAAGTGAGTTTTAGTCAAAAACCTATCCCCATCTATTTCTATACTTAAATCCAAAAAGACCACTTTTTTATTACTAACCTCCCCGGTAAATTGGAGGTTCCATTCCTCCGAACTCAGTGAATCCACAAAGCCTTGCAGCCCTGATTCTTCTCCTACCCAAATCAAAAAGCAATCGTCGATATACCTTCTCCAGAGGGAAAGAGTGCCCTCCGGAGAAGGTACATCGATCCGAGGGTAAATATGTTGCTCCTCCCAAAAACCCATAAAAATATTGGCGAAACTGGGGGCGAATTTCGCCCCCATCACCGTCCCAACCAGCTGTAGGTAATAAGCCCCATCATACCAAAAATAGTTATGCATCAAACAGAAATCGAGGCAATCAAGGATGAACTGTCCCTGTTCCACGTTCATAGTATCATCCCTATCTAGCCTATCTTTTACTGCTCTTAGTCCCAATTCTTTGGGGATGATAGTATACAAGGACATGACGTCCACCGTAGCCATCCAGGTGTTATTCATACAGGGGCCCAAGTTTTTAATAATGTGAATCATGTCTCCCGTATCTTTCAGGTAAGATCTATTAGTGGTCGCATATCCCTGAAGGAAATAGTCTATGTATTCTGTGACTCTACTGGACAGGGAGTTTAGCCCCGACACAATCGGGCGTCCTGGAGGGTCCACCATACTCTTGTGGACCTTGGGCAGATGGTAGATCACAGGGACGACTGGATGGGCCACCATAAGATACTCAAACTCCTTTTTATTCAAAATGCCTTTCCCCAAACCCCTTTTCAGGATGATGTCAAGCTTATTCTTAAATTCAACGGTAGGGTTACCCTTTAATCTGCGGTATGTGGAATTGTCAGAAATGAGGCGAGTCATTTCTTTCTCATAGTTGCTCCTATCCGGAGGGCACTCTTTCCCTCTGGAGAAGGTATATCGACGATTGCTTTTTGATTTGGGTAGGAGAAGAATCAGGGCTGCAAGGCTTTGTGGATTCACTGAGTTCGGAGGAATGGAACCTCCAATTTACCGGGGAGGTTAGTAATAAAAAAGTGGTCTTTTTGGATTTAAGTATAGAAATAGATGGGGATAGGTTTTTGACTAAAACTCACTTTTAAGAGACCGACGTCAACTCGTATATTGATGTCAGCAGTTGTCATTTTCGACCTTGGTTTTCCAACATCCCTGCTGGACAATTTAAGAGGTTGTCCAGAAACTGCATGATTGATCGAGATTTTGATGAACAGTGTGCAATATTAAAAACCCGGTTCTTGGAAAAAGGGGTATGATGATAGAAACTTAGAGAATAACATCTCCAAAGTCAGGAGTAATAGGACAGGAGAGAGTGAGAGGGAACCTAGACAGAAAGTAGAGAAGGATTTCAGATTCACGTTCATGACCGGTTTCAATGTTAAAGCTGGACCATTGAAACAGATCATTAAAAAGAACTGGAAGATTTTGAAAATTGATCCAACAATTGGCTCAATTCTTCCATCTCTGCCTGAGGTTATGTATAAAAGAGCCCCGAACCTGAAGAACAAATTAGTTAGGAGCGCTATTCCACCCATTAACACTAATGGACCCAGGAAGTTGGGACAGTTCACATGGTGCGGATTCTGCGGTCCATGCAAAAACCGTCATCGTGTCGATCGTAAAATGAATTCTTTTGAAGTGTTATCCCACACCAGTGGACAGAGGTTTAAAGTTAAAGGGGAGTGTTCGTGTGAGAAAGAAGGGGTGGTGTATGTATTGGAATGCCCATGTGGGATTCAATATGTAGGGAGGACTTTGAGGAAACTAAAGGTTAGGATACAAGAACACATTCGCAACATAAAAAAAGGACTTCTAACACATAGTGTTTCGGCACACTTTAAATCCCATCATGGAAAAGATTCAACTGGCTTGAAGTTCATGGGGGTTGAGAGTGTGGAGCCGCATTGGAGGGGCGGAGATAGGGTCGCTCAGATCAATCGGAGGGAGGTGGAATGGATATATAGACTTGGCACTTTACAACCTGGTGGCCTTAATGTAGAGTTTGACTTAAAACCTTGTTTGGTCTGATCGATCCATCTTGCCCGCTACATTGTAGTGTTGCGGTCTCCCTTTCTCTTGCTCCCATCTGTTTCCCGGCGGTAGTGGTGTGAGGTCACACACACCCACTGAATTCTGAAGAACCCATTGGTTCGGGAATGTGACGTGACTAGTTGGGGAAACGCCCATTGCAGTGATAGGTGGATTAGATCAGATGACCTGTTTGTGAATGAAAGGTCCTTGAAAGCGGAGTAACAGGATAATAATGAAGATTGAATGAAAGGTCCTGATTCTAAAATTTGGCGGCATTATAAAGGAAGATAGAGGATATTATGAATAACTTCTGGTGTGAATTAATGATGATGTATTTATCGAAATGTACCTTAAGTAACTTTTATTAGCTTTTTATTGAAAGATTGTATGTATTAATTGAGGGAACTATATAAAAGAGTGGGGCAACTCCGGTAGTGACGTGTTCCTGCCCCTGATGAAGCTCAGGCCAGCGAAACCCGGGTCGGGCAAATACCGCTGAGACGGTTTTTACGATTGTGTACACTGCGATTCTGTAAGTGTGATTAAAGGCGCAATAGCTGATTTTATAAAAGGTGGTGCACTATCTTGCTTTTTATTACAGCACACCCGGCAAGATCCTCATCTTTGTTCCGGCTGTTCAACTGACCCACAGACATTGGAACCTGTAAGGTCTGAACTCGTTTCCACTTGATGCAGCGCGGTTCCTGAATATTATAAAACGGATTGTCTAAAGTGTTTTTCCCACAACACTATTTGGAACCTGCAGCAGCGTGGTATCATATCCCGGACGTGACTGGTATTTTTTGCTTACTCAGAACAACTCAGCTGAGCTGTTCACTGAAAGTTTATTTTTTTTTACACTGGCCAGATCGATTTTTACCGGCACATGTAACTGGGCTGACCGGCGGCGGCCATTTTGGGACCTGTGGTGGGCCAGCTCAAGCTGCCACAGAGTCCAAAGAAAAGCTCCAAAGAATTGAAAAATCTACTCCTGTGACACAGAACAACAGCGATTCAGCTGCTCAGTCAAAGTCAATTTTTTTTCTGGCTGGGCAGACCATTTTCTGGCACATGTTACTGGGCTGATAGGCGGTGGCCATTTTGGGACTTGTGGTGCTGCAGCAAAAGCTGCCACAGCGTCCATTAATCTCATGTAATAGTCGATTTTTTCATAGATATACTACATCAGGGGTTTGGCTGTGCTTGTGTCACCCCTACCAACTGCCAATATATTTAATATATCAGTGGTGAAACTGAAAGTAACCCACTTGGATAGCAAATCCCATGAATGTGCTGTTCCAGCTAGGCTAGCCAGTGTCACTACAGCCAGGTCCAATACTGTCAGCCAGAAATTAATTTTTTATTTTTTTTTGCCAGAAATATAAATTAAAAAAATCTTTCCCTGTAACAAACATAATTCTGGTGTTAGACCAGAAGAAGCACTCCTTCAGTAAATAATACTGTAAAAAGGTTTAGGCAATAATTCTCCCAGTGTGGGCAATTTATGTACCAAAACGAGCATTTTAAAAATTCCGGTGTTCTGAAATACCAGCAGTATTCTTGTAATTAATACCAGAAAAAGGCATTATAGTGTCCAGTGTTGTCATTTTGGTTTCAAAAAGGCCAATTTAATCAATCTGGTGTTGGTGACACCCGAAATAGTACGCCGCACGTTGTTATTCATGTAAAAAGGAAATACTTCTCCCACTGTGGGAATTCATTTCACATAAGTAGCATTTAAAAAATTCTGGTGTCCAATTCGCAGCGTCCTCTTGTAATTAATACCAGAAAAAGGCATTATAGTGTCCACTGTTGTCATTTTGGTTCCAAAAAGGCCAATTTAATCAATCTGGTGTTGGTGACACCCGAAATAGTACGCCGCACGTTGTTACTCCTGTAAAAAGGAAATACTTCTCCCACTGTGGGAATTCATTTAACATAAGTAGCATTTAAAAAATTCTGGTGTCCAATTTGCAGCTGTCCTCTTGTAATTAATACCAGAAAAAGGCATTATAGTGTCCAGTGTTGTCATTTTGGTTCCAAAAAGGCCAATTTAATCAATCTGGTGTTGGTGACACCCGAAATAGTACGCCGCACGTTGGTACTCCTGTAAAAAGGAAATACTTCTCCCACTGACGGAATTCATTTAACATAAGTAGCATTTAAAAAATTCTGGTATCCAATTTGCAGCAGTCTTCTTGTAATTAATACCAGAAAAAGGCATTATAGTGTCCAGTGTTGTCATTTTGGTTCCAAAAAGGCCAATTTAATCAATCTGGTGTTGGTGACACCCGAAATAGTAGGCCGCACGTTGTTACTCCTGTAAAAGGAAATAGTTCTCCCACTGTGGGAATTCATTTAACATAAGTAGCATTTAAAAAATTCTGGTGTCCAATTTGCAGCAGTCTTCTTGTAATTAATACCAGAAAAAGGCATTATAGTGTCCAGTGTTGTCATTTTGGTTCCAAAAAGGCCAATTTAATCAATCTGGTGTTGGTGACACCCGAAATAGTAGGCCGCACGTTGTTACTCCTGTAAAAAGGAAATAGTTCTCCCACTGTGGGAATTCATTTAACATAAGTAGCATTTAAAAAATTCTGGTGTCCAATTTGCAGCAGTCCTCTTGTAATTAATACCAGAAAAAGGCATTATAGTGTCCAGTGTTATCATTTTGGTTCCAAAAAGGCCAATTTAATCAATCTGGTGTTGTTGACACCCGAAATAGTACGCCGCACGTTGTTACTCCTTTGAAAAGGAAATAGTTCTCCCACTGTGGGAATTCATTTAACATAAGTAGCATTTCAAAAATTCTGGTGTCCAATTTGCAGCAGTCTTCTTGTAATTAATACCAGAAAAAGGCATTATAGTGTCCAGTGTTGTCATTTTGGTTCCAAAAAGGCCAATTTAATCAATCTGGTGTTGGTGACACCCGAAATAGTAGGCCGCACGTTGTTACTCCTGTAAAAGGAAATAGTTCTCCCACTGTGGGAATTCATTTAACATAAGTAGCATTTAAAAAATTCTGGTGTCCAATTTGCAGCAGTCCTCTTGTAATTAATACCAGAAAAAAGCATTATAGTTTCCAGTGTTATCATTTTGGTTCCAAAAAGGCCAATTTAATCAATCTGGTGTTGGTGACACCCGAAATAGTACGTCGCACGTTGTTACTCCTTTGAAAAGGAAATAGTTCTCCCACTGTGGGAATTCATTTATCATAAGTAGCATTTAAAAAATTCTGGTGTCCAATTTGCAGCAGTCTTCTTGTAATTAATACCAGAAAAAGGCATTATAGTGTCCAGTGTTGTCATTTTGGTTCCAAAAAGGCCAATTTAATCAATCTGGTGTTGGTGACACCCGAAATAGTAGGCCGCACGTTGTTACTCCTGTAAGAAAGGAAATAGTTCTCCCACTGTGGGAATTTATTTCACATAAGTAGCATTTAAAAAATTCTGGTGTCCAATTTGCAGCAGTCCTCTTGTAATTAATACCAGAAAAAGGCATTATAGTGTCCAGTGTTGTCATTTTGGTTCCAAAAAGGCCAATTTAATCAATCTGGTGTTGGTGACACCCGAAATAGTACGCCGCACGTTGTTACTCCTGTAAAAGGAAATAGTTCTCCCACTGTGGGAATTCATTTAACATAAGTAGCATTTAAAAATTCTGGTGTCCAATTTGCAGCAGTCCTCTTGTAATTAATACCAGAAAAAGGCATTATAGTGTCCAGTGTTGTCATTTTGGTTCCAAAAGGCCAATTTAATCAATCTGGTGTTGGTGACACCCGAAATAGTACGCCGCACGTTGTTACTCCTGTAAAAGGAAATAGTTCTCCCACTGTGGGAATTCATTTAACATAAGTAGCATTTAAAAATTCTGGTGTCCAATTTGCAGCAGTCTTCTTGTAATTAATACCAGAAAAAGGCATTATAGTGTCCAGTGTTGTCATTTTGGTTCCAAAAGGCCAATTTAATCAATCTGGTGTTGGTGACACCCGAAATAGTAGGCCGCACGTTGTTACTCCTGTAAAAAGGAAATAGTTCTCCCACTGTGGGAATTCATTTAACATAAGTAGCATTTAAAAAATTCTGGTGTCCAATTTGCAGCAGTCCTCTTGTAATTAATACCAGAAAAAGGCATTATAGTGTCCAGTGTTGTCATTTTGGTTCCAAAAGGCCAATTTAATCAATCTGGTGTTGGTGACACCCGAAATAGTACGCCGCACGTTGTTACTCCTGTGAAAAGGAAATAGTTCTCCCACTGTGGGAATTCATTTAACATAAGTAGCATTTAAAAAATTCTGGTGTCCAATTTGCAGCAGTCTTCTTGTAATTAATACCAGAAAAAGGCATTATAGTGTCCAGTGTTGTCATTTTGGTTCCAAAAAGGCCAATTTAATCAATCTGGTGTTGGTGACACCCGAAATAGTAGGCCGCACGTTGTTACTCCTGTAAAAGGAAATAGTTCTCCCACTGTGGGAATTCATTTAACATAAGTAGCATTTAAAAATTCTGGTGTCCAATTTGCAGCAGTCTTCTTGTAATTAATACCAGAAAAAGGCATTATAGTGTCCAGTGTTGTCATTTTGGTTCCAAAAAGGCCAATTTAATCAATCTGGTGTTGGTGACACCCGAAATAGTACGCCGCACGTTGTTACTCCTTTGAAAAGGAAATAGTTCTCCCACTGTGGGAATTCATTTAACATAAGTAGCATTTAAAAAATTCTGGTGTCCAATTTGCAGCAGTCTTCTTGTAATTAATACCAGAAAAAGGCATTATAGTGTCCAGTGTTGTCATTTTGGTTCCAAAAGGCCAATTTAATCAATCTGGTGTTGGTGACACCCGAAATAGTAGGCCGCACGTTGTTACTCCTGTAAAAGGAAATAGTTCTCCCACTGTGGGAATTCATTTAACATAAGTAGCATTTAAAAAATTCTGGTGTCCAATTTGCAGCAGTCCTCTTGTAATTAATACCAGAAAAAGGCATTATAGTGTCCAGTGTTGTCATTTTGGTTCCAAAAGGCCAATTTAATCAATCTGGTGTTGGTGACACCCGAAATAGTACGCCGCACGTTGTTACTCCTGTGAAAAGGAAATAGTTCTCCCACTGTGGGAATTCATTTAACATAAGTAGCATTTAAAAAATTCTGGTGTCCAATTTGCAGCAGTCTTCTTGTAATTAATACCAGAAAAAGGCATTATAGTGTCCAGTGTTGTCATTTTGGTTCCAAAAGGCCAATTTAATCAATCTGGTGTTGGTGACACCCGAAATAGTAGGCCGCACGTTGTTACTCCTGTAAAAGGAAATAGTTCTCCCACTGTGGGAATTCATTTAACATAAGTAGCATTTAAAAAATTCTGGTGTCCAATTTGCAGCAGTCTTCTTGTAATTAATACCAGAAAAAGGCATTATAGTGTCCAGTGTTGTCATTTTGGTTCCAAAAGGCCAATTTAATCAATCTGGTGTTGGTGACACCCGAAATAGTAGGCCGCACGTTGTTACTCCTGTAAAAGGAAATAGTTCTCCCACTGTGGGAATTCATTTAACATAAGTAGCATTTAAAAAATTCTGGTGTCCAATTTGCAGCAGTCTTCTTGTAATTAATACCGGAAAAAGGAATTACGGTATATCTTCCAGTGTGTGAATTTTGGGGCTAAAAATAATATATTTTATTGTGGTGCGAGTTGAATCGCAACAATGAGAAAACATTCTATTAAGGGACGAGGGCGCGGTCGTGGTGGGGTCCGTGGAGTCTCTGTTGCTGGCAGAGGGCGTGGCCGTTCGGCCTCAGGCGCACAAAGTAGTGAACCAACTCCCTCAAGTAGCCGGCAGAATTTACAGCGATATTTGGTGGGGCCCAATGCCGTTATGAGGATGGTAAGGCCTGAGCAGGTACAGGCATTAGTCGATTGGGTGGCCGACAGTGCTTCCAGCACGTTCACCACATTGTCTTCCGCCCAGTCTTCTGCGGAAGCGCACAGGTGGCACCGGAAAACCAAGCCCATCAGTCTGTCACATCACCCCCATGCATATCAGGGAAACTGTCCGAGCCTCAAGTTATGCAGCAGTCTCTTCTTCTGTTTGAAGACTCTGCTGGCAGGGGTTCCCAGGGGCGTCCACCTAGCCCTTCCTAGCGGTGGAAGACATACCATGCACTGACGCTACAACCACTTATGTATCCAGATGATGAGGACATGGGAATACCACCACAGCAGAGTGACCGAGTGTCTGATGATGACGAAACACAGGTGCCCACTGCCGCGTCTTATTGCAGTGTGCAGACTGAACAGGAGGAGGTCAGGGAGGAAGACTGGGTGGAAGACGATGCAGAGGACGATGAGGTCTTAGACCCCACATGGACTGAAGGTCGTGCCGCTGACTTAAATAGTTCAGAGGAAGAGGCAGTGGTGAGACCGAGACAACAGCGAAGCCAAAGAGGGAGCAGGGGGCAAAAGCAGAACACCCGCCGTCCCGAGAGTTCGCCTGCTATTGGCCAGTGCCAACAGGGACCCAGCACCCCAAAGGCATCTTCAAGGAGTTCCCTGGCATGGCACTTCTTCAAACAATGTGCTGAGGACAAGACCAGAGTGGTTTGCACGCTGTGCCATCAGACCCTGAGGCGAGGCATTAGCGTTCTTAACCTGAGCACCACCTGCATGATCAGGCATCTACATGCAAAGCATGAACTGCAGTGGAGTGCACACCTCAAAAAAAATGAACCCGCTCAGGCTCCCCTGCTCCCTCTACCGCTGCTGCCTCGGCTTCCGCCTCGAGAGGAATGTTGCCACCTGCCGAGCAGCAAACAGAGGATGTGCCACCGACACCACCACCACCACCGCCACCGTCACCTTGCGTCTCCACTATTTCACACAGCAGCGTTCAGCTCTCCATCTCTCAAACCTTTGAGAGGAAGCGCAAATTCCCACCTAGTCACCCTCGAGGCCCTTGGCCTGAATGCCAGCATTTCTAAACTACTGGCCTTTGAAATGCTGTCATTCCGGCTGGTGGACACAGACAGCTTCAAACAGCTGATGGCCATGGCTGTCCCCCAGTATGTGGTTCCCAGCCGCCACTACTTCTCCAAGACAGCCGTGCCTTCCCTGCACATGCAAGTGTCCGATAAAATCAAGTGTGCACTGCGCAACGCCATTTGTGCCAAGGTCCACCTAACCACAGATACGTGGACCAGTAAGCACGGCCAAGGACGCTATATCTCACTAACTGCACACTGGGTGAATGTAGTGGCGGCTGGGCCCCAGGCGGAGAGTTCCTTGGCGCACGTCCTTCCGCCACCTAGGATCGCAGGGCATCATTCTCTGCCTCCTGTAGCCTCCTCCTCCTACTCGGCTTTCTCCTCCTCCTCTGCTTCCACCAGCTCCTCCTGTCAGCCACACACCTTCACCACCAACTTCAGCACAGCCCGGGGTAACGTCAGCAGGCCATTCTGAAACTCTTATGTTTGGGGACAGGCCCCACACCGCGCAGGAGTTGTGGCGGGGTATTGAACAACAGACGGACGAGTGGTTGCTGCCGGTGGGCCTCAAGCCAGGCCTGGTGGTATGCGATAATGGGCGAAATCTCGTGGCAGCTCTGGGACTAGCCGGTTTGGCGCACATCCCTTGCCTGGCGCATGTGCTGAATTTGGTGGTGCAGAGGTTCATTCACCACTACCCCAACATGTCAGAGCTGCTGCATAAAGTGCGGGCCGTCTGTGCGCGCTTCCGGCGTTCACATCCTGCCGCTGCTCGCCTGTCTGCGCTACAGCGGAACTCGGCCTTCCCGCTCACCGCCTCATATGCGGCGTGCCCACCCGGTGGAACTCCACCTTGCACATGCTGGAGAGACTGTGCGAGCAGCAGCAGGCCATAGTGGAGTTTCAGCTGCAGCACGCTCGCGTCAGTCGTACTGCGGAACGGCACCACTTCACCACCAATGATTGGGCCTCCATGCGAGACCTGTGTGCCCTGCTGCACTGCTTTGAGTACTCCACCAAAATGGCCAGTGGCGATGACACTGTTATCAGCGTTACAATACCAATTCTATGTCTCCTAGAGAAAACGCTTAGGGCAATGATGGAAGAGGAGGTGGCCCAGGTGGAGGAGGAGGAGGAGGAGGAGGGCTCGTTTCTAAGACTTTCAGGCCAGTCTGTTAGAAGTAGCTCAGAGGGAGGTTTTTGAAGCAGCAGAGGGCAGGTTCACAAGTCGCCAGCCAAGGCACTCTAATGGAGGACGAGGAGGATGAGGAGGAGGTGGAGGAGGACGAGGATGAAGCAGGTTCACAGCAGGGTGGCAGCCCACACAGCTCAGGCCCATCACTAGTGCGTGGCTGGGGGGATACGGTGGACGATGACGATACGCCTCCCACAGAGGACAGCTTGTCCTTACCTCTGGGGAGCCTGGCACACATGAGCGATTACATGCTGCAGTGCCTGCGCAACGACAGCAGAGTTGCCCACATTTTAACGTGTGCTGACTACTGGGTGGCCACCCTGCTGGATCCCCGGTACAAAGACAATGTGCCCACTTTACTTCCTGCACTGGAGCGTGATAGGAAGATGCGCGAGTACAAGCGCACGCTGGTAGACGCGCTCCTGAGAGCATTCCCAACTGTCACAGGGGAACAGGTGGAAGGCCAAGGCCAAGGCAGAGGAGGAGCTAGAGGTCGCCCACGCAGCAGTATCACGGCCAGCTCCTCTGAGGGCAGGGTTAGCATGGCAGAAATGTGGACAAGTTTTGTCTCCACGCCACAGCTAACTGCCCCACCACCTGATACGGAACGTGTTAGCAGGAGGCAGCATTTCACTAACATGGTTGAACAGTATGTCTGCACACCCCTCCACGTACTGACGGACGGTTCGGCCCCATTCAACTTCTGGGTTTCAAAATTGTCCACGTGGCCAGAGTTAGCATGTTATGCCTTGGAGGTGCTTTCCTGCCCGGCGGCCAGCGTTTTATCAGAACGCGTATTCAGCACGGCGGGGGCGTCATTACTGACAAGCGCAGCCGCCTGTCCACAGCCAATGTGGACAAGCTGACGTTCATAAAGATGAACCAGGCATGGATCCCACAGGACCTGTCCCTCCCTTGTGCAGAGTAGTCCTTAATAACTGCCTAAAACATGTCTTGTTGTACTACGGGCCACTTCTTTATTTAATACAAATTTTATGTAACCCACAGTTGAATGAAACTCTCCTCTGTCTGGGCGCCGGGGCCTAACTAGATGAAAGTGGCCTGTTAAACTATCGGGTGACATAAAGCCATAACCTCTGCCATGCTACCTCTGTCCTCTGTCTGGGTGCTGAGGCCTAAGTCAAATAAAGCGGTCTTCTGCTGTGCTGGGGGATATGAAGCTAATCTCTGACCTCTCTCCTCTGTCTGGGTCCAAAGGCCTAAGTCACTGAAAGAGGCCTTCTCCTGTGGTGTGTGATATGATGCCTGAATTTGTGCTGTGGGACCTCTCTCCTCTTCCTGGGTGCAGGGGTCAAAGTATCTAAAATTGTCCTTCTCTTGCGGTGGTTGATATGATGCCTGAATATGTGCTGTGTGGCCTCTCTCTTCTGTCTGGGTGAAGGGGTCAAAGTAACTAAATGGTGGCCTACTCCTGTGGTGGTTGATATGATGCCTGATTCTCTGCTGTGGGACCTCTCTCCTCTGTCTGGGTGAAGGGGTCAAAGTAACTAAATGGTGGCCTACTCCTGTGGTGGTTGATATGATGCCTGATTCTCTGCTGTGGGACCTCTCTCCTCTGTCTGGGTGAAGGGGTCAAAGTAACTAAATGGTGGCCTACTCCTGTGGTGGTTGATATGATGCCTGAATATGTGCTGTGGGGCCTCTCTCCTCTGTCTGGGTGAAGGGGTCAAAGTAACTAAATGGTGGCCTACTCCTGTGGTGGTTGATATGATGCCTGATTCTCTGCTGTGGGGCCTCTCTCCTCTGTCTGGGTGAAGGGGTCAAAGTAACTAAATGGTGGCCTACTCCTGTGGTGGTTGATATGATGCCTGATTCTGTGCTGTGGGGCCTCTCTCCTCTGTCTGGGTGAAGGGGTCAAAGTAACTAAATGGTGGCCTACTCCTGTGGTGGTTGATATGATGCCTGATTCTCTGCTGTGGGGCCTCTCTCCTCTGTCTGGGTGAAGGGGTCAAAGTAACTAAATGGTGGCCTACTCCTGTGGTGGTTGATATGATGCCTGATTCTCTGCTGTGGAACCTCTCTCCTCTGTCCTGGGTGCAGGGGTCAAAGTAACTAAAATGGTGTCCTTCTCTTGTGGTGGTTGATATGATGCCTGATTCTCTGCTGTGGGACCTCTCTCCTCTGTCTGGGTGAAGGGGTCAAAGTAACTAAATGGTGGCCTACTCCTGTGGTGGTTGATATGATGCCTGATTCTCTGCTGTGGGGCCTCTCTCCTCTGTCTGGGTGAAGGGGTCAAAGTAACTAAATGGTGGCCTACTCCTGTGGTGGTTGATATGATGCCTGATTCTCTGCTGTGGGGCCTCTCTCCTCTGTCTGGGTGAAGGGGTCAAAGTAACTAAATGGTGGCCTACTCCTGTGGTGGTTGATATGATGCCTGATTCTCTGCTGTGGGGCCTCTCTCCTCTGTCTGGGTGAAGGGGTCAAAGTAACTAAATGGTGGCCTACTCCTGTGGTGGTTGATATGATGCCTGATTCTCTGCTGTGGGGCCTCTCTCCTCTGTCTGGGTGAAGGGGTCAAAGTAACTAAATGGTGGCCTACTCCTGTGGTGGTTGATATGATGCCTGATTCTCTGCTGTGGGGCCTCTCTCCTCTGTCTGGGTGAAGGGGTCAAAGTAACTAAATGGTGGCCTACTCCTGTGGTGGTTGATATGATGCCTGATTCTCTGCTGTGGGGCCTCTCTCCTCTGTCTGGGTGAAGGGTCAAAGTAACTAAATGGTGGCCTACTCCTGTGGTGGTTGATATGATGCCTGAATATGTGCTGTGGGGCCTCTCTCCTCTGTCTGGGTGAAGGGGTCAAAGTAACTAAATGGTGGCCTACTCCTGTGGTGGTTGATATGATGCCTGATTCTCTGCTGTGGGGCCTCTCTCCTCTGTCTGGGTGAAGGGGTCAAAGTAACTAAATGGTGGCCTACTCCTGTGGTGGTTGATATGATGCCTGATTCTCTGCTGTGGGGCCTCTCTCCTCTGTCTGGGTGAAGGGGTCAAAGTAACTAAATGGTGGCCTACTCCTGTGGTGGTTGATATGATGCCTGATTCTCTGCTGTGGGGCCTCTCTCCTCTGTCTGGGTGAAGGGGTCAAAGTAACTAAATGGTGGCCTACTCCTGTGGTGGTTGATATGATGCCTGATTCTCTGCTGTGGGACCTCTCTCCTTTGTCTGGGTGCTGGGGTCGAAATAATAGTAAGTGACCTTCTCCATTGGTGGGTGACTTGAAGCCTGATTCTGTGCTATGGGACCTCACTCCAATTAATATTGTTTAATTTTTATTTATTTTATGTTAACTCATCATTTCCCTATCTACATTTGTTTGCAGGGGATTTACCTACATTTTGCTGCCTTTTGCAGCCCTCTAGCCCTTTCCGTGTGTGTTTTACAGCCTTACCAAAAACCTTACCAGATCTAGCACATAAACCAGTTGAACTTGAAACCCTTGAAAGATTACAGTAATGAAAAATAATTATTAATATGGGCAACACTATCTGTACCCTTTGTTTCCAATCAAACAAAACGCAATAAATTTGATTTAACATTATAGTTTTATAAAATAATCTTTAACAAAATAGAATTATTTTTAACATAAATATATAAATAACCAAAAAATTAGGGTAATTTTTTAAATTTTCTCTGCTCCTCCAGCAGATCATCGATGTCCTTAAGATGAGCCTCCTCCATGGCTCGCATTTGGTGGGAGAACTGCATCTTGAGCTGCCTCATCTTCCTGGTTTGCTGCTCCCTGAACTGCTGCATTTGCAGCTGGTGCTTCCGTCGCATTATTTTTATTTTTTTAACATGATGTTGTCAGCTGTAAAATAAATGAAATAAAATATGGAAATGTACATTAAAATACAATCATTAATTGTTATATAAAGCAGATGATATTTTTTTCTTGAAAATCACTGGTTAGACCACACATGGAGTACTGTGTACAGTTCTGGGCTCCTGTGAACAAGACAGACATAGCAGAGCTGGAGAGGGTTCAGAGGAGGGCAACTAAAGTAATAACTGGAATGAGGATCTACAGTACCGTAAAAGGTTATCAAAATTAGGGTTATTCACTTTAGAAAAAAGACGACTGAGGGAGATCTAATAACTATGTATAAATATATCAGGGGTCAGTACAGAGATCTGTCCCATCATCTATTTATCCCCAGGACTGTGACAAGGGGACATCCTCTGCGTCTGGAGGAAAGAAGGTTTGTACACAAACATAGAAAAGGATTCTTCACTGTAAGAGCAGTGAGACTATGGAACTCTCTGCCTGAGGAGGTGGTGATGGTGAGTACAATAAAGGAATTCAAGAGGGGACTGGATTTATTTCTGGAGTGTAATAATATTACAGGCTATAGCTACTAGAGAGGGGTCGTTGATCCAGGGAGTTATTCTGATTGCCTGATTGGAGTCGGGAAGGAATTTTTTTTCCCCTTATGTGAGGAAAATTGGCTTCTGCCTCACAGGGGTTTTTTGCCTTCCTCTGGATCAACTTGTAGGAAACAGGCCGAACTGGATGGACAAATGTCTTTTTTCGGTCTTATATACTATGTTACTATGTTACTATGTAAATCTGTTATATATTGGTTTAGGTAGGATTAATAATAGTTCCTTTTAGTTTTGGGTTATTGACTTAGTAGTTACGTTAATGGTTTTGATCAGGGGCGTAGCTAGAAATGACTGGGCCCCACAGCAAATTTTTGTATTGGGCCCCCCTACCCGCGCGTTTCACTCCCCCTCTATAATGTGCCAGCCATATAGCCCCCCTATAATGTGCCAGTAGTCAGCCATATAGCCCCCCCAGCCCCCCTATAATGTGCCAGTAGCCAGCCATATAACCCCCCTATAATGTGCCAGTAGTCAGCCATATAACCCCTCCTATAATGTGCCAGTAATCAGCCATATAACCCCCCCTATAATGTGCCAGTAGTCAGCCATATAAACCCACCCTATAATGTGCCAGTAGCCAGCCATATAGCACCAGATGCCCCCATAGTGCTCCTCTCCCCATAGTGCCTCCTATAATGTGCCAATATCAAGTGCCTCTGTCTTCCCCATCCCAATATCATAGTGCCATCCTCTCCCCCTGCCCTCTAATGTGTGTGCCAATATGAAGTGCCTATCTCTCCCCCCATTTGCCAATATTATAGTGCCAATAGCCCCTCCTCCCCTGTGGCAGTAAAGTAAAAGTCCAGTATTAAAAAAAAAAAAAAAAAAAAGAAAAAAATCCTGTCTTTTTAGAAAAGTTTGTGAAGGGAATCGAACCTGTGACCATTAGGATGAAAGGCAAGCAACTTATCCACAAGACCATATGAGCTGCATAGCCAGGTAGCTAAAAAAAAAAAATAAGACCTCTAGATAAGGAGAACTTTGATAGTGTATCTATACACATTACAGCTGCCCCAACACACCAAGCTCTGCTACATCCATATACAATGTGCTGGTGCAGCTGTAATGTGTATGGATACACTATCAAAGTTCTCCACATCTAGAGGTCTTATTTTTTTTTTTTTTTTTTAGCTATCTGGCTTATCAGCTCATATGGCTTTGTGGTTAAGTGTCTTGCCTTTGAACCTAATGGTTGCAGGTTCGATCCCCAGAGCAAGCTTTTCTGAAAGAAAGAAAAAATAAGTTTTAAGTAGACAAGGGCGAGAGTACACTGCGATTCACTGAGTAATTAGCGAAGGGAGAGGAGTGAGGACAACACGTGCTTGCCGGGCCCCCTGTAAGCCCGGGCCCCGAAGCAGCTGCTTCCTGCTTCCCCGGTAGTTACGCCCCTGGTTTTGATGTTGATCAATTACTTTTTAGTGTTTATTTTTTATATTACTGTTATCTGTTGTACTTTATTTGTTGCCTGTTTTATTATATTTTCTTCATTTAAAAAAATAATATAGTTTGTTAAAATATATTCTTAGAAAAATTTATATATTGCATGCTTGTTATATCGTACTTCCAAAAATGGATGTGGCAGTTAGATACGTTATGGAAATCAGTACTCCCACCCGTAACATTAGCTTTCTGGGACACTGAATAAATAAAAATATCCACATCATCCATTTACCTTCTTGTCGGGGGGTAGTGACCATCTCCTCTTCTGCCTCCTCAGAGTTATCACCCTCCTCCACTGCAGCAGGTGGGCTATGGGCCCGATAGCCTGATGGCCCTGCCTCTTCCTGCTCGTCCGAGTGGTCTGTCTCCTCCTCCACCTCCACCGCCTTCTTCTTTTTAGAGAGCTTGGCTCTCACTTTGGGAAGCGGAGCATCTGTAATGATGATGATGACCAAATTTTTAAAAATGCCAAGATAAACAAGTAAAGCCAAATTACAGTTAAGGGTACACAAATTAATCTATGGTAGTGTCTGGATGGCATAATAATTAACTACACCTATCTTTCTTCTCCTTTTGGCTTAGATCAAGTGTAGTATCATCAGTGTCTGCCTTGACCTGCCGGACCAGGACCCTGTGGGTACCCCCTGCACTCTGCCTTTGAGCATCGTTGATTAAGTTCAGCTTCAACTCACTGCTGCTATTGGGTGATGGGCCACTCCCCAGGGAACAAGAGTGATTCGAGTCTATGACTTCATTTGGGCATGTGGCCTAATTGTCCTGATCGATGCTTGTTGTCTACACTCGTCCAGACGTGCGAGGAGTTTGGACAAGCTTCAGGGGCCAAAGTCAACTGTGTAAAGTCAAAAAACATATGTGGCCCAGAAAGAGGTCTCATATTGCCACTTTTAGCACCCTTTCCCATCAGTTCAACACCACTGTACTAAGTGATTTATTGTAAAGGGTTAAAAAATACTTATTTCTCTCGCCAACATATTGTGTTATCTATCTGCTCAGTTATGCAAATAAGTATTGTACCTGGAAGAGATTTATCTCGGATCTTAGTGAACAGATCCATCCGGTGGCGCTTCAGATCTGACCACTTTTTTAGAATCGCATCCTTCCGATGAGTGCACCCATTCTTCTGCCACAGATGGAAAGCAATTCTCCGCACTATGGCCTGCTTTTCACCCCTTGACCTTCTGCGGTCGTACCCCTTCTCCAACATTTCCTGCAAGATAACAAATAAATCATGTTCATGTAATCCCACAGTTCTAAAATACAATTATTAGTTATCATAGTCATAAGAACCATCAAAAATAACATTTAATATCAAAACAGTCAAAGAGTAGAACATCGCCATCCCTTTAAAAGTGACTTGAACATTGCCGCCCTTTAAAAGTGACTTGAACACTGCAGCCCCTTTAAAAGTGACTTGAACATCGCCATCCCTTTAAAACTGACTTGAACATCGCCAATTCGCCATCCCTTTAAAAGTGACTTGAACATTGCCGCCCCTTTAAAAGTGACTTGAACACTGCAGCCCCTTTAAAAGTGACTTGAACATCGCCATCCCTTTAAAACTGACTTGAACATCGCCAATTCGCCATCCCTTTAAAAGTGACTTGAACATTGCCGCCCTTTAAAAGTGACTTGAACACTGCAGCCCCTTTAAAAGTGACTTGAACATCGCCATCCCTTTAAAACTGACTTGAACATCGCTAATTCGCCATCCCTTTAAAAGTGACTTGAACATTGCCGCCCTTTAAAAGTGACTTGAACACTGCAGCCCCTTTAAAAGTGACTTGAACATCGCCATCCCTTTAAAACTGACTTGAACATCGCCAATTCGCCATCCCTTTAAAAGTGACTTGAACATTGCCGCCCCTTTAAAAGTGAATTGAACATCGCCATCCCTTTAAAACTGACTTGAACATCGCCATCCCTTTAAAAGTGACTTGAACATTGCGATCCCTTTAAAAGTGACTTGAATATTGCCGCCCCTTTAAAAGTCACTTGAACATCGCCATCACTTTAAAAGTGACTTGAACATCGTCATCCCTTTAAAAGTGACTTGAACATTGCCACCCCTTTAACAGTGTCTTTCACTAATCACTCATGTAGTTGTGCAGTCTGCTAAAGCCTGTGATAAGTTTATGTCACCAAGCAGTAGGACATGTGACAGTGTAAGGCAGTTATGAGATCAGTGAAGGCCTGCAGGCTTCTTGGCTAATAAAAATCATTAATAAGTTTAAATCACATTACTGAATTACACACTAACTAAGTTCAATTACTTTTTACTTGCAGTTTTTAAGAAATCCAGCTCTTCTTTAGAGAAATTACTTTTCGCCATAATCGCTGGGACAGTCACCAATCTCCACTCTCGTCTCTCTCGATCCGAGGTAACGCACACACGTACAGACGCACGTACACGATTCTTGAATAGTTGTTTTATCGCGATAATAAAACTAACAGTGTAAAGTTGACTGTATTGCTCTGAAGTTATATTCGCGTACGAATGTAACTTCTATTACAGCACACCAATACTAAAACTGACTAAGTGACAGCTTTAAGTTCTATTCGAACGCGATTATGCGATTATTATATATCTGCTTAATCGCATTGCCGTTTCAACTTAGCATTGCTAATTCTAAATAATTCCATCCATATTCGTTACCTTACTGACTCAGTAAGTTAACGATATGGATGGAATTATTTAGCAATGCTAAGTTGAAATCGCAATGCGATTAAGCAAATATATAAGAATCGCATTGCGATTTCAACTTAATTCTCAGATCCGACAGTACATTCTACTGGAGGAGGCGTTCCCATGGTGATCGTTAGCTCAAAGTTGTAATCGCAATGCGTTTATTGCAGTATATTATCCCTCTGGGTGTCTTTTACAGGTTAATTTTTATTTATTTTATGTTAACTCATCATTTCCCTATCTACATTTGTTTGCAGGGGATTTACCTACATTTTGCTGCCTTTTGCAGCCCTCTAGCCCTTTCCGGGAGTCTTTTACAGGCTTTTTAGTGCCCAAAAGTTCGGGTCCCCATTGACTTCTATGGGGTTCGGGTTCGGGATGAAGTTCGGGTTGAGTTCGGATCACGAACCCGGACATTTTCCGGAAGTTTGGCCGAACCTCTCGAACCCGAACATCCAGGTGTTCGCTCATCTCTACTAATGACCAAATAATCATTGTTATTAGTTATTTTCAGTTGTATTTTCAGCTACATTCGCATCATATTATATTTTCTGCCATGCAATAGGGTTGTCATTATACACTTTCATTTCCATGATTATGACCACACCGCAATCCAGCAGTGGTGGTTGTGCCTGCACACAATAGGAACACACTGGCCCTAAAGAAAATAATTCAGATGTCCTGGGGTGTATAATGGCCTTGCAGCACCTTAAAATATGGACTCAAAAAAGGAATTTCTGTACCTGCATATGTCAGGGTTGACAAGTGCTTTTAATTACAAGATAATTTAATAAAATTATTATAACTTTGTTGCCTAACAGTTTTTTTCCATTGTGTATGGTTTGTGTCTTATTGAGTTAAAGGTTATGGACACCTTTGTGGTTTTTTATTATCATACTTATGATTCTACTTGTCTGGGATTAAACATTTTTTTTTCCATCTGGTCTTTATTTTAAAAAGTCATCAGTTTGTCTCATATACGTAGCTTTCAGTTTTACTGCATCTGCAGACTGTTGATTCTCCTTCTTACTGAAACCCATGATAGAGTTGCTCTGATGGTTCTCGATCTGTAGCCATTACCTCTTCATTCCATACAGCTCATACACACTCATTTAAGCTAAACTAAATTCTTTGATAAGAATTTAGTTTAAATGAGTGTTTTTCAGTTATTAGGGGACTAAAGATATGGGCTACGGCTTGAGTCCTCACAGCAACTCTTATAGATTTCACTGAGAAGGGGATACAACAGTCTGGAGATATAGTGAAACTGAAAACTGAAAAACTGAAGACAAACTTGAAAATATTTAATGAAGGTCAATTAAAAAATGGTTTATAATTTAAGAAAAGCAGAATGCAATAATAAAAATACCTCCAATTGAGTCTATAGCCTTTAATTTAAAAAAAAAAAACGCATTTTGTAAAAAAAAACTGAATATGTTGAAAAGTAGTTTTAATATATTGTCACAAAATTGCACCAGATTTCAGAATATTAATAAAGAACTTTATGAAGGAATTTTAAAGTTCCAGCAAATTATGATGATACCATTTCTTCATACAAAACAGCAGCTAGCTATTGCCTATAGGGTACACTGGCCACATAGATTGCTTGCAATCAAAGCCAAATATGCTGTGTCAGACCTTCAGTAGAGATATGCAAAGGCCTTTCCCCTTAAGGGGTGCAGAGTGGATGGTATTGGTTGGCACCTGAATAATAAAGGCTTCTATCTTATTGGTATTAAATTCTTCTATTAATTGTTTTAAGCAACCCTAGCGCATGAACACTTGTCACATCTCTCCCTATACTCAACTCATACAACAATGTCAGGATGAGGTTTTATAGGGCTGTGACATCACAGGTGAGGGCTATCTGATGATTGGCTGGCTGCACGACATTATGGGTGATCTTGCATTCCAAGGCTTGTCTCTTTCACAATTAGTTTCACTTTGTAACATGTTCAGCTGCCATTTTAGTAAAACCTAATTCGTTACCACGAATAATGATGAAATTCAAATTCGTTGTGAATCAAAGTTTTCCGAAACTTTGGACTGAATTCAGCTTTGAATGCTTCGCTTCAGTCACACTAGCCTTCAGGCTAAAATTTTATTTGCAGTATAAATTGTGCTTATACATAGTAATTCCCATTTGTAATTCCCACAAAGCACATTTTCTCAAGCAAGTTGTGGCCACAAAGGAATGATATGCCCACACATAAATTTCTGTCTACAAAATAATACTACATACTAATTTATGCCAACATTAATTGTAGTCTGCCACTCAACTGGATGTTTCTTGTGCTGGTTTTATCAAATGTTTTCTTTTACTGGTCCCATCACTCTTGCCAATTCTATCATGAACAACTCATTGACCTTATCATCATCTACCTTTCTTCAATGTTCACTGGTAATTTTTACTTACTATTTCATATAATTAGATTCTACTTCTTGACTGATCTTACCATTGAGAAAGGATCTACAGCAGCACTCAAGACATTTATAGAAGCAAGAAACATTGAACCTTGAAGCTACGTGTGGGCAATACCCTCAGTTGGCACACATTGAAAGTGCCTATACAGGTAAATATGATTGTCTCCCATTGACCCTCACATTTGCATATAGTGGTGTTTAAAGTCCTAGTGGCTATGCTTTTCAATAAATCAAAGTATGATATGTATGATATACACCAAAAGTATGCCAAAACAACAAATCTAGGTAAGTGAATTCTATGGTCATGTGAGATACATGTCCTAGGCTTACTCACAAAAGAAGAAGGAGAAGTAGACTTGAGAACACACGATTGAGAACAATTGCTATGCAACATTCGTTTTTTTGCATATACTCAGATTACTGACATGAATAAACAGATACAGTAAGTGTATCCTTTGATACATTTACATTAAGCGACATTCATGCACTTATATATAGATCACTCAATTTTATTAGGTAATTGTCATAGCTCATCTACTCCCTTTCTCTACACAAGAACTTCTGCACAGGTCACAGAGCACATATAGAAAATTTTCCAATACAAGTAAATGAGTTATCCTTGGACAGATAGCCCCTCCAGAATACCAGAGGATCCTCTGCTGGACCCTGGCTCTGATACCATGGTGGGCTGAAAAAAACTCTTTTGACTGCCTTTTTTTACTTGCCACTAGGGTCGATTTCTTTGATTGAAAACCTACTAGACTTTATTCTATAAGGGTTTGACCTTGAAAATAATTTCCTCTGGTGTACCAAAATCCAACACTGACGTCATCTCCAATCTACAGTTTCCTATTATCCTTATGGCTGCAGTATATCATATTTCTTAATGCTGTTAGCAACAGCTGACGCAAGATGGCTGCCCCATAATCATGTACAGAAAATAAAATAAAAAAATAAAAAGCATAAAATATAAACAGAAAATATAAAAGAATATTCATGAGTACTGTTTTTAATTAGCAAAAGATACGTGTGATAGATTCTATCCAAATCACTAGTTAAATTAACAAGAATGAGCATTTTGCTGCTCTTCCTGTCACATGATCAAAACCATTCTCGAGCAAGTATCCTAAACAAAGTACAGTTTGATTTCTCGTCTCAATATATTTGAAAATTGGGAGATCAATATATACATGTAAAACATGGGCAAAAATTTCTTCTGTATGTGTGAATGGTAGGAAAGGATCATTTTTAATACCTTGATTAAATGCCGAATTTCCTCTCCAAATCATGTGGGACGTCAATATTGTAAGAAATAGAATTAATCAAAGGGCATTTATACTGATTGATTTGGTTTTAATTATTTCTTTATTTAGCACCAATTACCATCCATATGCAAAGCGGTTCTATCTGTCCAGCTGTTGACTAGACTGCACGATGCAATCCGTTGGAAGATTAAAAAAAGGCAGAACTATGTTTTATGTCTTAATAGCATATGCAGGATTATCTAACATGTGGCCAGCAAGTAAATATAATTGCTTTAAGAAAGGATCTAAGCACAGAAGCATTAAACAGACTTGCTTGTATTATTATTTCCTCAGCTAAGGGTTTTGAGCTATGTTGATTGGCCTGAATTTTTTTATATATTTTGTTATGGTACACAGGGATTGTTTGAAGTAATTTGTCCCCGAGAGAGTCTCTCAATCCCATGCGGGTTTTGATTCAGCAAAGCAAATCTAATTTTGTTTGTTTTATGCAAACTAGTAGGGTCTGTGGTTCATTCTGTTTTCACTGGAGGGGAAAGGCTCACTAATGGGACCTACAGTACTGCATGCATTACCAACATCACACCCTTGCATATATTTTGTTCAACTCTGAGATGTTATGCACGCATCACGCTATTGTATGCTATAGCTATACATTCAGAGACGGTTCTTTTCACAGGTGAAATAATCCTATTAAATCATATCAATATTGCGTAGTGATTAAAATTAATGTCACTGTAGAATTGTAATATGTGCAAGAAATATTGAAATGTGGAGGATCTATCTTTCAGCATTACATAGCCTGCATGCTTATAAAAAATAGGCAATGCATAGATGATTTCACGTCAACACATAGTAAAGCTTCTAGCATGCTTTTCAATGTTAATTACAAAGAGAAGATAGATAGATTGCATGGCCCAAAAGGTTAAAGTTATTAAAAACATAACCGGCAGGGGGTTTATAGCAGAAAGCAAAACTATCTGCTTCAATGTCCTTTCAAGGTGATTTCTAATGCTACATTAGATCGTTATTAGCAAATGAGGCAAATTCAATAGCTAATAAATCTTGAAGAAAGAGCTTTTCTGGAAAAGAATATACAAAAATGTAACAGTAAACTAAGTCTAATACATCATTAAGGGCATTTAAAAAAAGTTCTATTTTTATTTTTCCACTTGGCAAATTGCTGAAATGAAGTACCCACTAGCCTGTAGGAGCAGAAAGGTTCATTATGCTTTAAAGCACACGTCCACTAGCATGGATTTAGAGCATTACACACTATAGTTACATATGAAGTCAAGTTACATTCTAGAACATCACACATTTATTTTTAAATCATGGATTCTATATGGAGAAACAGTATAGGCCATAGATTTCTGTGGATACTGTATTATGCTTCTATGCAACTATGAACGTGTATGTAGTTGTAATACCTGGGTTTACCTGCGTTCAAGGCTGGGCAGGCGTTGGGGGGGGGGCAAACTGGGCAATTGCCCAGGGCCCCCATTGTCTAAGAGGCCCCCTGCTTCCGTGCTGCTGTTCAGCTGAACATCCAAGGAAGCAAACGGGCGGACAGCTGAACAGCTGCACTTTACAATGCAGTGTAAGGTCCCTGCCCTCACATATAAGAGAAATCATTACCACAGTGCTGACAGGACCTGCAGAGCTCAGCAGAGAAGAGGGGATGAAGGACCTGCGATGACCTCACCATCATGTGACCAGAACAGGAGGCGGAGCTCAGCAGTACAGTAAAGAAGAAGACCAGTGATGCATGGGAAGAAGTATGGATTCAATGTAAGTGCCAGGGAAATGCTGGGAGTTGTAGTCCCTCTCCTCTTATACCTATTGTTATGTAATATCAGAGTACATTACAAGAGGAGTTATAACAGGAGAGGACTACAACTCTCAGCATGTCCAGGCCATTATTATATAATATCAGGATACATTACAACACCCTTGGATATGCTGGGAGTTGTATACCTCCTCTTATAATGTACTCTGATATTACATATAACGGCTTGGACATGCTGGGAGTTGTAGTCCCATCCTCTTATACCTCCCCCTGTAATGTGCTTTGATATTAAAACATGGCTTAAACATATTGGGAGTTATAGTCCCCTTCTGTTTTACCTCCTGCAGTAATGTGCTCTGAATTAGGCCTCAAGCACACGGCCATTGACGGCCATGGCCCGTATTGCGGCCCCAAACAGAGGTTCCGCAATATGATGGCACCGGCCGTGAGATCCGTGCATCACGGATGTTGACCCATTCACTTGAATGGGTCCGCAATCCGGACCTGCCGTGCTTAATAGAGGCACGGAACCCCACGAAAGCACTACGGAGTGCTTCCATGGTGTTTCTGTCCGTGCCTTTGCACCGCAAAAAAATAGAACATGTTCTATTTTTTTGCGGTGCGGACGGATCACAAACCCATTCAAGTTGCTGTCCCCAATGCATGGAACGGCCGCACAACGGCTGCGTGCATGAAGCCTTAGGGCTGGGACGATGGATAGGGGAGGGTAGTCATCCGCCTAGGGTGCCACTTCGCCCAATAAAGGCGGGGGTGCGGTCCGACTTCACAAGCCTCAGGCCGCTAGGACTCAAGCCTGTGAGGCAATAGAACAGAGAAGCCGAAATGACATCACTGCAACCTCCTGTTCTGGGTCTCACATGATGACGTCATCACGTGAGACCCGGAACAGGAGTGGTGATGTCATTGGGACTGCATGCATCAGGACGCAGCAACACAAGCCACAGATAAAAATGTGGTCTGCATCGCAGACATTGGCGGGGGGATGGGAGAGAGGCAGTTTTTATTTTTATACTAAATGTTTTTTTTCATATTGATGACCTATCCTTAGGATAGGTAATCAATATTAGATTGGCGGGGTCTGACACCCGGCACTCCCAACGATCAGCTGTTTGAGGAGATGGCGAGCACTGTGCGCACGTGCCGTTTACCTCCTCTCTTCCTTCTCTGGTGCTGTATGTCTATGGGACAGCAGCAGTGAACAGCAAGCGCCGCTTCCTCAAACAGATGATCGGCGGGGCTGTCGGACTGTGTTTTTGGCACATTATTAAAAGCTGTGGGCCCCCTCTTTTGATTTTGCCCAGGGCCACATTTTGTCTAAAACTGGCCCTGCCTGGGTTAATGGCAATAATGCAACTGATGGAAAAGCCCTTCAAGGGGGTTGTGCCATGAAAAATGTTTCAAACTGACACCTGGATCTGAATGCTTAAAGGGGTTTTCCAAGATTTTTTACTGATGACCTATCCAGGTGGGGGTCTGACATTGAGGACCCCACCGATCAGCTGTTCTCTCAGCTCACAAAGTAAAGTGCCAAACATTGTAGAACAGCTGTGCTTGGTATTGCATCTCAGACCCATTTACTTGAATGGGTCTGAGCTGCTCCTAAGCTACGTGATCAATGAACGTGATGTCACTGGCCTAGGAAAAGCAGTCCGGAGACCATAGCTCTCACAGGAGCACCTCTGCCTTCTTAAAAAAGCTGATCAGTGGGGGACCAGGGTGTCGGACCCCACAGATCAGATACTGATAATCTATCCTGCTCCTATCTCAAGAAAAGAGACTCTGAAGTACATGACGCATGCGTGGCTTACTCTCTATTCACTGCTTTGGGTCCTAAAATAGCTAGCGTGCTTGGCTATTGTGGAAAGTCTTATAGTGGTTAAAGGAGAGCAAGTCACGCGAGTGTGGCCACATTTCCATTCAACTCAACTATTTTTAGGTCTCCCACAGAAGTTAACAGAGGGTGATTACTATTGTGTGGGTGCTCTCCCTTTACTTCAAGGGCCTAATTCTCGAGATAGGAGCAGGTCCATAAAATGGGACATGCACTTATCTGAAATGGATGAAAAATCCTAGCAATATAACAATATTATCTATCTATCTATCTATCTATCATCTATCTATCTATCTATCTATCTATCTATCTAATTATCTATCTATATAATTATCTATCTATCTATCTATTTATCTATCTATCTATCTATCTATCTATCTATCTGTCTATCGGTCCATACGTCTGTTTATGTAAAAGTTGACAGCACTCCAAAGGTATCAGTGAACAAATAGGGGGTCATTTATGAACAAAAGTGGTGTATATCTGGTGCAATCCAGACCTTATGACACAGTGGAGGAGTAGGCATACTACTTTCTCCACAGTGCACATTTCAGATCATTCCCCCTATACCCTCTCTACCATTCCACTCTTTTGAGGTTCACACCATTAGACACTTCTATCCATTCCCTCTGAGAGTTGCAGTTGTCTATCCTCCCCCAGGCTCCCCCCACCAATTCCTGGATAACTTTGCAGCTTGGCTTCCTCACTTCCTATCTTCAGAATCACCAACTCTTATTATGGATGATTTTAATATCTCCATTGATGATCCTATCTCCCCATCAGCCACTCACTTTCTTTCTTTAACCTCCTCTCTTGGCCTATCACAACTTACTTTCTCTGCCACACATGAACAGGGCAATATACTTGATCTAGTCTTCTTCCGTCTCTGCTCAGTGTCAAACTTTAGTAACTTATTCTTCCCACTTTCTGACCACGATCTTCTTTTATTTACCGTTAACCTCTCACTTTTCTCATGCAAATCCTACTTTTCACACTTACAGAAACCTACACACCATTGACTGGCAGCAACTTCTTAACAGCCTAGGGTTAGCTCTTACCCAAGTCTCTTCCCTCCCTTCTCTAGACTTGGCTGCAAATCATTACATAACCACCAAAAAAGATATCCATGTTTTATAAATATATTAATCACAAAATGTATTAAAATTTATTAAATTCTCAACATTTTGAAAATAATGTTAAATTCATAGAACAATCACAGCAGTTAAAAACAAGATCCTTTGGTACAGCAATGAAAAAGCCCCTAAGGCTCTTTCACACTAGCGTTTTTGTTTTCTGGCATAGAGATCCGTCGTCGGGTCTCTATGCCGGAAAAATCCTGATCAGGATTATCCCAATGCATTCTGAATGGAGAGAAATCCGTTAAGGATGCATCAGGATGTCTTCAGTTCAGGACCGGAATGTTGTTTGGCCGGAGAAAATACCGCAGCATGCTGCGCTTTTTGCTCCGGCCAAAAATCCTGAACACTTGCCGCAAGGCCGAATCCGGAATTAATGGCCATTGAAAGGCATTAATTCGGATCCGGCCTTAAGCTAAACGTCGTTTCGGCGCATCGCCGGATCCGACGTTTAGATTTTTCTCAATCGTTACCATGGCAGCCAGGACGCTAAAGTCCTGGTTGCCATGGTAAAGTGTAGTGGGGAGCGGGGGAGCAGTATACTTACCATCCGTGCGGCTCCCGGGGCGCTCCAGAGTGACGTCAGGGCGCCCTACATGCATGGATCACGTGATCGCATGGATCACGTGATCCATGCGCATTGGGCGCTCTGACATCATTTTGGAGCGCCCCGGGAGCCGCACGGACTGTAAGTATAGCGCTCCCCCACTCCCCCGCTCCCCACTACTACTATGGCAACCAGGACTTTAATAGCGTCCTGGCTGCCATAGTAAAGCTGAAAGCATTTCAAAGACTGATCAGGATCCTGATCAGTCTTCTAATGCTTTCAGGCGACTTGCGTTCAGAACGCAAGTGTGAAAGAGGCCTAACACACATGGGCATCCAGTCATAATAATTACATTGTCCAACCCTGCAATTAGAGTTACATAGCATAGTATAACATAGTATAACACACCAAGACAGAATTCTGTCCGTTACCAGGAGAATAGAACCTTAGCAAAAAGCTACAGGGAGAGATTCAAATCCTACACCAGGAACCAATTGGCTACCGGTTGTATAGACACAAAAAGTATATCAAAAGATTAACCTATAACGGTATTCAGAATAATCACAAAACAAAAAGGTAAATAGAAAATAGCCTCCACCAATATCTCGATTCAATCATTACACAGGGGGCCAAATAATGGCCGCCGGTTACATAAATGAATTGTGTTACACTGCTATCGCTGTGGATTTGCATTAAAGGACTAACTAGCGAGTCTTAAATGACTCACCGCGGACCCCCATGTGGCCGCCGGTCATCAAAAAATGTTATGTCCCACAGCGATAAGCAAGTGGCAAACAATTCCAACAGTGGAATGCAACATCTAACAAATAAGGAGCGGCCCGTCTGCCCCAACACGCGTTTCGCCCTAAGCTTCTTCCTGGGGGCGTAACTAATTGGATCATGTGTGTGCCTTAAATACCCATTTCACGTGACTAAGGCGGAGCTTAACTCCGCCACATAAAACATCCCTTCCTCAGGCATCAAACCTCCTACTGCTGTGTCCGTGCAGGCGGACATGCGCACTAAGCTTAGTTGTCACATCTGCGCCATATTGCATAAAGGCAAACACGCCTTCAATCTACGGCAGTACACAAAGCATCCCTTCCTCAAACAGACACAGCCGTAGGAGGTTTGATGTTTGAGGAAGGGATGTTTTGTGTACTGCCGTAGATTGAGGGCGTGTTTGCCCTTATGCAATATGGCGCCGATGTGACAACTTTGCTTAGTGCGCATGTCCGCCTGCACAGACACAGCCGTAGGAGGTTTGATGCCTGAGGAAGGGATGTTTCATGTGGCGGAGTGAAGCTCCGCCTTAGTCACTTGAAATGGGTATTTAAGACACACACATGATCCAATTAGTTACGCCCCAGGAAGAAGCCTAGGGCAAAATGCGCGTTGGGGCAGACGATTCTCTACATGTGGGTAACATTTGTTAATACTGTTATGCGCATTATTTGTTTTCCCTGCATTTGTGCACTTGCTGTAACAAAGGATCTTGTTTTTAACTGCTGTGATTCTTCTATGAATTTAACATTATTTTCAATATGTTGAGAATTTAATAAACTTTAATACCTTTTGTGATTTATATATTTATAAAACATGGATCTCTTTTTTGGTGGTTATTTTATGTGTTTTCCACGTGTCTCTTTGAGGTGCTGCAGTTTTTTGGAGTGGTTGCAAATCATTACAACCAAACCCTAAAAACCACCATAGATGAAGTTGCTCCAATATCAATCCGCCCTCCAGACACAGAACACGACAACACTGGCACACATGTGAAAAGTGTTTTCTCCAGCACTGCTCCAGAAGTGCAGTACGCTTATGGAGAAAATCGTGAATATCAGCCGACTTCCTCCATTATAAATTTAAGCTCAAAACATACAATTCAGCTCTCAACATTGTCAGACAAAAGTACTTCATCTCTCTCATCTCCTCACTTTCAAATAACCCAAAATAACTTTTTGACGCTTTTTATTCCCTCCTAAGCCCTAAAGGTTCAGAACCTGTCACTGACCTCTGCGCTGATGGCATGGCCACTTACTTCAGATACAAGATTGGCAGGATCCGGCAGGAAATAATCTCTCAGTCCCCAGATAATTTCAATCCTCCTCCCTCCCATTTCTCCACATGCTCTCTCTCCTCTTTTGACCCTATAACAAAGGAAGAAGTCTCCAAGCTTCTCTCTTCTTCTCGACCCACGACCTGTAGCAGTGATCCTATTTTATCACACCTCCTCCAGTCTTTTTCCCCGGCTGTCATCACTCACCTAACTAAAATTTTTAACCTATGTCTCTCTTCTGGTATCTTTCCCTCCTCTTTCAAACACTCTGTTATAACCCCGCTACTAAAGAGACCATCTCTTGACCCAACCTGTGCTGCTAACTACCGGCCTGTTTCTAACCTCCCCTTCATCTCTAAGCTCCTTGAATGTCTTATCTACTCTCGCTTAATAAGCTTTCTCTCTGCAAACTCTCTTCTTGACCCCTTACAATCTGCCTTATGCCCTCTTCAATCTACATAAACTGCCCTTACTAAAGTGTCTAACAATCTCCTAATAGCAAAAGAAATGGTGATTATACTCTACTAATTCTGCTGGATCTTTCTTCAGCGTTTGATACCTTAGACCATAAACTCCTCCTCACCATGCTCCACTCAATTGGCCTTAAGGACACTGCTCTCTCTTTTGGTTCTCTTCCTATCTCTCTGGTCGCTCCTTTAGTGTATCATCCGCTGGCTGTTCTTCTTCTCCTCTTCCTTTTGATGTTGGCGTTCCTCAGGGCTCAGTACTAGGTCCACTACTCTTCTCCCTCTATACAGCCCCCATCGGACAGACTATCAGTAGATTTGGCTTTCGATACACTTCATCCCCTGACATCACCCCTGCTTTACTCCAAAACACCAGTAATTGTCTGGCAGTTTTCTCTAACATCATGTCCTCTCTGTATCTAAAACTGAACCTCTCAAAAACTGAACTTCTTGTTTTTCCCCCATCTACTAACCCACCTAAACTTGATATTTCAATTTCGGTCTGCAACACTATCATAACTTCTGTGCAACATGCCTGCTATCTTGGGGCCACATTTGACTCTGATCTTTCCTTTGTTCCCCATATTCAATCACTTACACGCTCTTGTCATCTGTACCTCAAGAATATCGCCAGAATTCGCCCTTTTCTCATCTTGACTACTGCAACACATTAATAATCGGTCTCCCTCTCACTAAACTCTCCCCCCTTCAGTCTGTCCTAAAAGCTGCAGGCTGCAACCAGGCTCATCTATCCATCCAACCGCTACACTGGTCTGTGCCAGTCACTTTACTGGTTGCCCATCTACCACAGAATACAGTTCAAACTTCTCACCCTCACCCACAAAGCTCTCCACAGTGGAGCACCTTCATATATCTTCTCCCTCATCTCCATCTATCACCCTACTCATGCTGTTAGCGACCTAAGATTAGTAACCTCCATAATTTGTACCTCTCCCTCCCTTCTTCAAGACTTTTCTCGAGCTGCACCTACTCTCTGGAATACTCTGTCCTGGAATATTAGGTCAATTCACAACTTCTCAACCTTCAAACGTGCCTTAAAACACATATTTTTAGGCAGGCTTATCAAGCTACCTAAAATGACTTTTCCCCGACTAAACCTCTCCCCCACCAACTACTCTGGCCTAAACTCGATCCTCTAGCAGTCCCAAACCTGAAGCAGATCGGCCGGCACCATTGCTGTCAATTCAATAATGGTTTGAATCCTACTTATCACAATCAACTACCTCATGTGTCATCCACAATTCCTCATAGATTGTAAGCTCTTTCGAGCAAGGCCCTGACTCCTAGTGTTTCATTTGTATATTAGCCAGTTACTTTTGTTTTGTACATAAACTCTATGAATTTGTAAAGCCCTGCGGAATATGGTGGTGCTATATAAATAATTATTATTATTATTTATCTCCTATGCCTGGTTTAGGCGTAGAAAATGGTCTAAAGGTAAGAAAGCTAGGAAGCTGAAGGAGCAATTTTTGGTGGTTATTTTCAATATTCCATGTCACTCGATATAAAAAAAAAATCCTATGTTCCTGCAGTTTTTACACTAGCTATTAAGCCTTATAATAGGCGCCATTTCTTGTCATTTCTTGTTATTATCATCACAGACAGGATTACAATGACAAAGATGAATAAAACAGACCGCGCTGCTGTAAGTCCCACAAAATATCCTTCTTAATCACAAGCGTCTAATCATCCCTTTGAACATAAAGACACCATCCAGGTCCACAGTTTGGTGTCTTCACTTTTCCAGACACTCCTGTGGAAATCAAGGGTTTGCCACAATAGTGAAATACTGACTCACTCCGTGATTCGCACCCAGCAGCTGTTTGTTCCTCTGGACAGCCTCCTCCGCTAAACAGGCAGCTCTTATTCTCTAACACACCTGTATAAGATCAGGGTTTCGCCACAATAGTCAAGTACTGGCTGACTCTGTGATAAATCAAGAGGTTTATTATACTCACAAAAATGTTCTTGATAAATAGCACATCAGTACATAAAACTGCATATAAACATCCGCCCTGTGCTTTTTATCAAGAACATTTTTGTGAGTATAATAAACCTCTTGATTTATCACGGAGTCAGCCACTACTTCACTATTGTGGCGAAACCCTGGTCTTATACAGGTGTGTTGAAGAAAAAGAGCCGTCTGTTTAGGGGAGGAGGCTGGGCCTTTCTGTCCGGACGAACAAACAGCTGCTGGGTGTGATTGTGTTTGCGGTTTTTCTATCTGCCTGCTATAAGGATTCCCTTGTGAGTATACCAAAATCAGTGAGTCAGTATTTCACTATTATGGTGAACCCTTGATTTCCACAGGAGTGGCTGGATGAGTGAAGACGCTTAACTGTGGACCTGGATGGTGTCTTCATGTTCAAAGGGATGATTAGACGCTTGTGATTAGGAAGGAGATTCTGTGGGTCTTACAGCAGCGCGGTCTGTTTTATTTATCTTACTTCTTTAAGTGCGATTGTTACCCACACCACTGTTAGACTAGCAGCGCTAAAAGTTAGTAATGGCATATCTGTTGTTTTACAGGATTACAATGACAGATACCACCTAAATATAGATAACACAGGGACCCACCATTCATAATAGGTGATATCACATACTTACTACTCCCTCCCAGCCTCTGCTCAGGTCAGTGACCATGTCTAGAAAGATCTCCTAGAAAACTCAATGAGGTCCTCTCCTGTCAATTGTATTTAGGGCTCGTGGTGGCCACTGTAAAGCATATCTCTAAATGCTGTTAACAACAGCTCAGGTAAAATAATTTTTCCCATGTTCAGAAAAGAGAATTAAAAAAGGTATGAAATCAGAATGTAAAGACAGATTAAATAAAAAAAGGATATGTGTACTGTCAGAAATAATTATAGGTGACACATTCCCTTTAACAGAACAAAAATCTTATATTTTCTAGCAAACATTACAAACCAAAAAGCTTTCATATTTCCCAGTTGTACAGTATAATATGCCAGTATATATTTTTGGACATGTTAACATGTAACATTTCAAGATAACATTTTTATAGAGGAAATATCCCCAACATGTACTTTTGGTTGAATATTAATAATGGCAATGCAAATCGAACTTGTCAAGCAACCTCTTTGACAGTGATTGTCTGGTAAAACAGTTGGTTAAGCTAAATGTCCATGCACTGGCGTGGAGATTGCCTTTTAAACGCATCTCGGTAATCAAATAGTGCTTGGCATTGATCATCACACCATCCCTGTGATGTCCTGAGAGTCGCTGATGATAACAATCATTTCCAGGTGCATGTTTTAAAGAGCAGTATTTTACAGTAAATGGAAGTCTCTCTTTGTCCATAAAACCGGGTATAATTTGTGCACTTCTCAATCATTTGATTAGCTTTCTACTTGACTAAGTGATTACGGAATAATAATGAGTGGATGGTCCATATTTGTATTCTATAAGGGCTTCTTACCATACGATACTACCACTTTACATAAAAGCAAAATGAAAACTTTTCTGCAGTACAAACTTTGATTTTTGCAAGGCTCATCACAATTATTTAAAACGTTCGTTTTTGCTACTAATGTGCCTTTTCTTTGTGCTGTAGGTTTGATGTGCTTTTTTTTCTTCACTATTTTACGAGCAATTTTTCTTAAAGTGAAATGGTGTATTTTTCATTCCTTATAGGCGTTGAGTCATTTATGCAGCTTGTATTGATATTTAAAGGGGGGGAGGTTGACAGTACATATGACCCCTTTTGGGTAAAATTAGATTTGGCATTTAATTTCAAGGGCTCAACAACCAGTCTGTCAAATCCTCATTTTACTAGTGCCCACTAGAACTGCTGACGCTTGTCTTCAACTCCTGAAGCTTTCATCTTTCACTGGCAATAAACATGTCACCCTGCAGAGGTGAAACACAATCTGGAATTAAATTTACTGCATATAAAATATGGTGCCCTCTTTTTTGGTTCAAATACTTGTCATTCATAATTTATTTGAATGTGTACGGCCTTCAGAGAGAGTGCAGGTTGAGAGGGAGATGGTAAAGAAGTGCTTGGCAGATCTTTCACTCCTGTTTTTTTCTTCATTTGTTTGTTAACTATAAATGGCATATATTCATTACTTATTCTATTAGCTCGTGAATAAAAAAAAGTCAGTACAACATGGTAGAATACCAAACTCAAGTACAAATATTTGTAAGTTGTTTCGAGGTACTGTAGATAAAGTGGATTTTTGCTTGTCACAAGAACTAAAATACATTGATTTAGTCAGTGTAATCATAAGGGAAGGAAGCAGACTGTAGGGGTTGTAAAGGGAATGCTCTATTAGCTCTGTAGGAAAACATGGCTTTTTTTGCAAGTGAAGAGCTTGTTATGATTATTAATGCATGCATTCTTACTTTACCCACCTATGTTCTTGTACAAAACAAATAACTTACGCAGGTGTATTGGTTTTTACACCCATATAATTAATAATATTCACATTCAGTGGAATAAGTAGAACTAACCCCACCCCCCAGTAACGCCTTCCTCCCATGCAACCCTTACTTATGTGGCTAGTCAAGATAGCTCTCTCAGACTAGGCTTGGCAGCTACTCTGTCCATTTTCTAGACCTATATACTGTATGTAATGTCACTGTATATACCGTGACTGTATATAATGTCATTGTATAACACTGTTAACAATAGAATCTTTCAGTCCTCCTCCTTCTGAGTTCGGGCCCTATAGTGGCCACTTTCCCTGCTCTCACTATAGCTATGCCCCTGTTTATATTACTGCATACAGATGCACAAAGCAAATCTGATGTTGTGTTTTAGAAAACTAATGTCTTTGGGGCTCTCAGTCCTATGTCCTCTCTGTTGTCAGGAAGTTAGATTTCCCCTATGATCCTATTATTTTCTTTCTTGAATTAGGTGGCTTCAGATATATCTGGAAATCACACTAAAAGTCAACTAATACAAACTAAAATAAAACAGCAAAAACTGTTATTGTTTATATAAAACACATAATAAAACCTTTACTTCCAAAGTAAGCAGTGTACCAGTTTTCAAACACTAGTACTGAAGGCTCAAAAACATGAAAAGCATGGTTTTCAAGCTGAGGTCCTACTGAGATTTTACAGGAAAACTGTTAAAAGCATATTGACTTGATGGAATCACAGTATGGTTTTGGGTCTCTGACTATGGGCCTCATTGACATGATCGTTTGGTCCATGCCTGATCTGCAGTTTTGGTGGATTACACATGGACCTATTCATTTCAACAGGCGGCAAAAACGTGAACAGCACACAGATGTCATCTAAGTGCTCTCTGCATCCACGTGGCCATACCACAAATTATAGAACAAGTCCCATTCTTGTCTATTTTGTGGACAAGATAAGGCATTTTTGCAATGAGGCCCGCAAACAGTGCAGGATGCATGCGGCTGGTATCCGCATTTTGTGTATTGGCGATTTGCAGACCACAAAATGGATACAATCGTGTCAATGTAGCCTAACAGATTGAAATGCACAGTATCTCAAATAGGGTAGCTAGGAATGTTGAATCCTTTATCGGTTGGAAAGTTTTGGTAAGAGACTAATATCTTAAAAGACAGCTTCTACTGCTCATTACCAATGGGCAGGCAATATCACATACTTTAACGGTGACTGCTATGAGTGGCTGTTCCCCAGCTTACCGCCGTGGTCCCACTGTTCAGTGGTGATCTGCTGCCAGTGCTTCCACATTCACCGCTGCAGTCTTGGGCTCTGTCCTTGTAGGTACTGTTTGTTCTGGGATCTGCTCCACAGTTTCCTTTCAGCCCTGGCCACAGCATGTTTGCTTCTTGTTCCCTGCAGCACTTCCTTAAGGGCCCAGCACGAGTCACTTCCTGTGCTTTATTAATTAGATCATGTGACCTCGCTGACCAATCATAGCCCTCCTGCACGTATATAAGTGGCTCAGCCCCCATCCCAGATGCCTGAGTGTCAAGGTCCTTGTGTCCTGCAAAGGTTGCTGATATCTCTGATCGTGTTCCTTTGTACATGACTCGTGCTTGTATTCCTGGACTCCGCTACCATGTTTGATCCCTGTCTGCTTGCCTTGACTCTCCTGTTGCTGATCCAGATTGCCTGACCTGTACCTGTGCCGCCTGCCCTGATCTATTGCTTGTTTGAATTCACCTCCACCTCATAATTCGGTCTTGAACTGTTGCTCCTGCTCATTACTCAGGTACCTTGCTCAGGTACCTCCTGGGCCACCTGGATCAGCTGCCTCGTGTGTCAATTCTCCTCAAGAGGTAGTGACCTGGTGTCCCCCTCAGGAAAGTCTATCCCCACCATCAGGGGTATTGTGAAGAACGAAGGCTTCACTTAAACAATGCATTTAGAAGAGGTAGGACACGTGGCACAGTGGGTTCACACCTGTTGGTTCGTGACACAAACTATAGACTGATGGAAGAAAGAAAAGTCATGGAATTATAAAAATTACAGGATTTGATAGACAGGTTTATGATATGCAAATGATAATGGAAGAAAATAGAGGAAAAATATATTTAAAACATCTCAATTTATTCAGTTTTGAGCATTATCCCCATGCACAGGAATAAACACACTTGCACACCTTGGCATGCTATCAATGAGGCTATTAATGGTTGTCTGAGGAATGCTCTGCCATGCTGAATGCACTTGGGCATGAAAATCATCAAGATCTGATGCTGATAGTTCACTTTGCAATTGCCAACCAATGATATCCCAGATGGGCTTGATGGAAAAAAAAGTCTGGCACACAGACTGCTCACAGTAAAATGAGCAATATGCTGCCTGGTGTTTTCCTGTTGAAAAATGGATCCTGAGACACTATCCAGAAATGGCTGGACCACTGGTACCACAACCAAATCAATGTAACTTCAAACTTCTAGTATATCTTAAATGACTAGAGGGGTCCAGCTACTGTACCTCTTGCTATCAATCCACTTCATTGTTGTTCTCCCAACCACTGGGACACACAACGTTGAAGAGTGCTGACACCTTGGCCTTGGCACATAGCATTCTGCAAGAGTGATAAGCCAAGGTCTCTCAGTTCATGGATTCTTTCCTTCCCATTTTGTGACAAGTGGTGATAACTGGCATGCTGACAAACAGGAGGAATCATGAAATCATTGCACACGACTTGATCAAATTTTTAAGTTTCATGCGGCTTGAAAATTTTGATTTCAATTTCATTTGGCTTTTATTCTCCTCTCACATGCCACAGATTAAATCTAAGTGCTTGAAAATATGATCACCTGCAAATCTTAGTTTCATGTGTTACTTCCTCAATTTACCTAATCGTGTGGCTTATTATTCTTGGTGTTCCAAATTCAATGCTGAGGAGTGTGTGTGGGATAGATACATAAATAGATAGATAGATAGATAGATAGATAGATAGATAGATAGATATAGATCTTGCAGTGCTGGGGCACTAGGTTCAAATGTGACCACGAACAACATCTGCATCGAGTTTGAATGTTCTCCTCGTGTTTGACTGGATTTCCTCCCACACTCCAGAGACATTCTGATAGGTAACTTAGCTTGTGAGCTCCACTGGAGACAGCAAGTGATGTAAAGTCTGTAAAGCACTGCGGAATATGTCAGCAGTATAATGGTGAGTAAACTAAATAAAAAAATAGATAGATATAATGCAATTTATTTTTATCTTACATGTTCCAGCTGGGTGCTTAAAATCTTGATGATTTACAGATCCTAGCGACACCTGCTACTTCCTCAATTTGAATAACATTATACATGTAAAAATCATCTGCTTGTGGGTTAGGGAGTCTTATAAGCCTGGCAATGCTTCTTATGAAAAAGAGATCTAAACAAGCTCTTATTTTGGAGGACAAAATGTCTGGCCCTTTAATCAGACCTTGGAACAATGACTTGGCATACAAACAAAATACAGAATCTATTCTATAGAAAAAATACACCCAACCACAGACAACTGTGTCTGTGTTTTTTTCCCTCACAAATGTAGAGCAGGGCACTGCCTTTCACGTTGGTCTGCAGAACTTAATTTTACCTTGGGGAGACTAACAAGTTGACATATGTAGTCTTATATCCAAAGTGACTGTTCCAAAGTCCAATTTAACCCAGATGGAGCAATTTTCATTTTTTTGTTTTCATTTTTTACTCCCCGCCGTCTTGGAGCCATTACTTTACTCTTTGTTCACATACCGTAGATGCATGAGGGCTTCTTTTTGGGGGCAAGCTGTACTTTCTAATGACACCATTTAATATTACATACAATGCAGTGGGAAGCTGAAAATAAATTCCAAATGTGGTGGAATTGGGAAAAAATTGTAATTCCACCACAGTTTTGTAGTTTTTGTTTTTATGGTCTTACCTATGTTGTTAAACGGGTAAACCTGCTACCTTCTTTCTCTGGGTCTGTATGATTACAGCGATACCACAATTTTACAGTTTTTCTTGTGTTTTAATACATTTTTTTAGATCTCTTTTTATTAGAGCAATGAAGAGGAGAAATGCGGAAACACATAAAACAAACAATAATAGTAAAGAGAATTGATTGCCTTAAAGGAAAGCTTTCACCTTAAAAATGCAATGTAAGCTACATGCACCATGTTATAGAGCAGGAGGAGCTGAGCAGGTTGATATATGGTTTTATGGGAAAAGATTTAGTAGAACCTGTATTTTATTCATTTAAATTCCTGCTCTTTCTGGGATTTGAAGTCAAGAGGGTGGTCCTATCAGTGACAGCTATCTCTATATACACAGTCATAGAGGGAAGGCTGTCAGTCACTGATTGGACCGCCTCCTTGACCTCAAAGCCCAGAATGAAAGGGAATTTAAATGAATGAATTACAGTTTATATTGAACATTTTCCAAAAGAGTATATATCAATCCGCTCAGCTCCTCCTGCTCTATAACATACTGCCTGCAGCTCAAACACCATATTCACGATGACAGGTGGTGTAGAGGTGAGGATCAGTAGGGGTAGGAACAAATAAGGGAAGGGTGAAGGTGAAGAAAGGAAGGGTGTCTGGCACATTAGGAATATGTACAAATGTATAATGAACCCAGTCTCCGAGTACATACTGTAGCAGTGTGTATGATATTTTTTATCACTTTTCATAAAAAAAAGTTGCGGGAGATGATGTTTGAAAAATGGTATTCACATTCGCTGTAAGTATAAATACGTTTATTTATATACTTTATAAAAACTATGACATAAACACTTCGGGGCACATTTATTAAGACCAATATTTTAGACGCCAGTCTTAATAAGCCCCTGCACTGGTGGTGGGTCCGCCAAAGTTATGTAGAGGGGCTGACATCCAGCGCCTCTTCTAAATGTAAGACAGCTTCCTTGCTGTCTTACATTTGACCGTTTTCTACGCCTAAACCAGGATTAGAAAATGATAAATGAGATGGCCTGCTGGCCCATCCCCTTCCCCGCCCATGCCACTCCAACGTTTTTAGACCTGGCGTGAGCGGCGAAGAAGTTGCACATTCAGACACCATTTTGTGGCGTATATCTGGTCATTAATGACCCCCTTCATTTCTCCTTTACTCCTATGCAAATGTATCAATGGAAAAAAATATCCTGATACCACAGGAAATAATTGTTAGCTCCAGGAAATAATTTTTATTTAAATAATAATAATAATAGAATCATTTTTAACTGGGTAAGATCTATTTAAAACCATTTAAAAATAATCAAAAGTCAGCTAAACAGTAAATCACAATGATGTGAATGATTTCATACACTTGGTGGTCTGCTGCACATCTGCTCCAAGTAAGATGATATGTTTTACATTTAATTATCATTCTTTTATCAAACACTCCTCATCTGAGTTCCAGGTACAAGTCTTGATTTTGTAGGTCTTTACTTTTCAACTGCTTCTTCTTTCTTTGAAGTTTCTTGGATATGTGATTTGGCTGGCCTGATTTGAATTATCTCTGTCACGGACGTACCGAGACATACGGACTTCCTGGCGACAGTGAGTGGTAGCAGATCTATGAGACTGGCAACACGTGGTTTAAACTGGCAGGTTTTCCTTGTGGATCAATAGGTGTCTGTGTTGTTTCTGGTAATGGCCACACCCCTTGCCTCCAGGTGTTGCTTGTGTGGTCATTTAACCCTCCTTATTTATAGTTGCTTCTCCCACTATGCTGTGCAGTTTATAGTTTCTGTGCCTGTGGATTGTTTGTGGTTGGATCTCGGCTGAGTTCCTGGTGATTCTGTAAGGTATGTAAAAAATAGGCACCCCATAAAAATAAATTAATACATAATACATTTCCAGCTTCAACAATCCCAGAAGTATGTCTGTAATAATAAGAAAAACAAACTTATAGCAATTCTATTAAACCACCAGTAGATAGCAGCAGAGTGTTTAAAGCCTAAATGACATAGTACTACAAAGAGCAGGTGGGAACTAAAAGACAATTCCTTGGTTTCCTGGTGGGACAGAATATACTGTTACTATCCTGTCTACCATACTGAAGGTCATGTATTAGTCATTGCATTTAAGGGAACACACGTTAAGAGCCATAAACAGGGTAAAATGATTTTAGTTCACATCCCTGTAATCAGCTAATGCTGCTGGTGATGCAGTGTGAGTAGATAAACACTGTACAAATGTGAGTGAAGTAAATTAATGTGTCACATGGTGATGATTAGTGATGAGCGGCAGGAACAATATTCGAATTCACGATATTGCACAGATATTTGGGCGAATATTCGCCATATATTCGTGAATTCGCAAATACTTGATCTTCAGGCTTGTTTTCTTGATTGCGAAAATTCGCATTAAAAATTTTTCATAAAATTTGCATAAAAATTCACATAGACTGGTATTTAAAAAAATATAAAAATATTCGCGATTACAAATATATTTTGAGATATTGCCGATATTCGCGATTAAAATTCGCAATTCGAATATTCGTGATCAACCCTAGTGATGATGCATAGTGAAGGCAGTTGTTATAGGAAGTGATGTTCATATATATGATTATACTGCACTATTTGCTTGCTGTAATGCAGGTTCGGGAATAACAGAGCTGCACAGGGTTAATTGTTTGTTATCTCTAATAGGAATATTATATCTGTTTGTGTGAATGTCAGTACTGAATAGATAGATGTGTATTAATCTGTAGGGACAGCGGGAAAAGAAAAATGCGGTCCCGGAAGTGAAAAAAAAAGCGGTAACGCAAAGCTTAGAGGAGATATCAACCCTCGCACCACCGCCAGTGAACACCAATGGATCTAGAGAGACTGCAGGATGAAATCAGTGGACACCTGATCCACTTGTCAGTGGGTGATCTCATCGAGATTTGGCAATTCATCAAAGCCCCCAATGCCAGCATGGTGAAAGAAAAAACCCGGCGCCACTTGATGCGGATCATTAATGAGGTAATAGATGAACTGGTCCAAGCTGAAAGCGAGGAGACGGTGACACTGTTTCTGCAAGTCACGAACAGATTCATTAGCGAGCTAGAGAAGAAGAGGGACAATGCAGAAGTCCCAAGCTTCAGTGAGAAAAACCATTAACCAGAACAGCAATTGGCAGACTTAAAGCAACAGTATCACACTATGCAGGAGAAGTTCCAGGAAACGTCCAGAATAATTGAGGAATAGATTAAAGAGCTGAGTACCACAAGTAAAGACTCAAGTGACAGTAAGCCAAAATCAGCGTCAGTTCCCCTTCCTCAGAGACTACACCATGGTAGCTTGCCAGAGGTGACAATCAGAAAAGACTTTAAGATCACAGGCCAGATTGGAGAAAGAGAGCAGGATAAGCTGTCCTACACCAATTTAATGCACCAAATTGACCTGGGACTACAGAAGGGATATCTTGAGACTGAGATAGTTGAAGCAGTGGTCAAAGCTATTAGCCCTGGTCTAAGTCTTAGAGGTATGCTGGAGATGAAAAATGGACTGACTCTAGTGCAATTTAGATGGATCTTAACCACTACAGGACCGCCTAACGCACGGATGCGTCCGGCGGGCGGTCCTGTAGTTCTGGGTTGACGCGTCGGCGCGTGATCTCGCGAGACGCGAGACTTCCTGTGAACGCGCGCGCGTTCACAGTGTCACGCCCTGTAACAAAGGGGACCACTAAAGAGTCCAAGAAGACTATCACTCAAATGCACATCCAATCATATAACTATAAAATTCAATTTATTAGTAGAAACATAAAGGAAGACACACAAAAAACATTAAAAATTGTATACAATGTTGGACGGGTGCGGGTAAAATAACCCTGTACAACGGCGGAGTCCAGGGCACAATACAATAAAAATAGCATCAAAGTACTATATACTGGCAACAGCATGAACACATATATATACTGAGTCAATATAACAGCATGATGCAGGGAACAATACCTAACAACACGAATATAGATGAAAATGATCAGTCAAAGTCTGTGCCAGGTACCCCCATATGGACTACCGCCGTCAAAAAGAGCCCCACGCGTATCGCCGGCAACGTCCGGCTTCGTCAGGGTGTCACTTCGTCACAGTGTCACGCCCCTCACAAGTTGTAGTACAGCCTGCCAGCGATGATCAATCGCTGGCAAGGCTGTAGATTCGAAATAAATTGTATCAAACAGGTATATCAGATGCTGTTTTGTTAACAGCGTCTGATATACCTGCTAGCTGGTCCTCTGGTGGTCCCATTTGCTGGGATCGACCACCAGAGGACCAGGTAGCTATGTAAAGTTGCACCAAACACTACACTAACCCCCCCCTCACTTATTAACCCCTTGTTAACCCCTTGATCACCCCATCTAGATTCCCTTATCGCCCCCCTGTCACTGATCACCCCTCTGTCATTCATCACACCCATTGTAAGGCTCCATTCAGACGTCCATATGTGTTTTGCGGATCTGTGGATCCACGGATCCGCGGATCCACAGATCCTCAAAACACGGACACCGCAATTACGGACAAGAATCGGACATGTTCTATAGTTTTGCGGAACGGAAGTGCAGACCCGGAAGCGCGGATCCGTAATTCCGGATCCGAGCGGGACAAAGTCTGTCCCCATAGAAATGAATGGGTCCGCAATTTCGTTCCGCAAACAGAATTGCAGACGTGTGAATGGGGCATAAGGGTCCCTTATCACCGCCAGTTAGTTAGCTACTTGTTAGGTAGCTAGCTCCCAGCCCACCGAACCGCAGTCACTGATTTTGGCAGAGATTTTTTCATCCACATTGATCGATGCGAATGAAAAAATCTGTGCCGCTCATTTATTTTATTTTTTTCAGCCCAGAGGCTGAACGGAAAAAAAAAATCTCATTACCCTTATGCTCAATATAAGGAGAATCGCAGAAACTCCTAATGCTGGCCATACGTATAATAATTGCGGAGACCCTCAAATGCCAGGGCAGTACAAGCACCTCACATGTGACCCCATTTTAGAAAGAAGACACCCCAAGGTATTCCGTGAGGGGTATGGTGAGTTCATGTAAAATTTAATTTTTTGTCACAAGTTAGTGGAATATGAGACTTTGTAAAAAAAAATACATATATATCTATTTCCGCTAACTTGTGCCAAAAATTTTTTTTTTCTGTGAACTCGCCATGCCCCTCACGGAATACCTTGGGGTGTCTTCTTTCCAAAATGGGGTCACTTGTGGGGTATTTATACTGCCCTGGCATTTTAGGGGTCCTAAAGCGTGAGAATCCAAATGCGTAAAAATGCCCTGTGAAATCCTAAAGGTATACATTTGGGCCCCTTTGCGCATCTTGGCTGCAAAAAAGTGGCACACATGTGATATCGCCGTACACAGGAGAAGTAGGGCAATGAGTTTTGGGGTGTATTTTTATATAAATGCTCACAATATTGTTACCACCAGTTTGCACCCTATTCAAAAGTTATGATATTCCAAAGCTTAAGGTGTGCTCATTTAAAACGTTATTTTTATTAACATCTATTAAAAAACTCTACTGTGTCTGAGCAGGATAAATGTGCACTATTAGCCTATAATACTGTGAACATAGGAAGCCGCCTCACTTCCAAGGTGAGTAAGCCTACCAGTGACCTGGCTGTATACTATTAAATAAAGCCTTAAACATCACCTACAGTGACTAAACAGTAGTCCATCCCGTGCTGCAAGCTCACACGGGGTGCCACTACTGAATGTATCAAACCCCTGGATGTTCAGTATAGGAGGTACTGTATCCACACACAGTCTGCATTTAAGCAGCTGAGGAGGAATTAACCGCTGCTGCAATGAGCAGCGATTTTCTGGATCCTGTCTCGATCCAGAAAATGAGCTGAACACCCAGGATTTACCGCCACCTGACATATATTGCTTGTGCTATTAAAACATGTGCTGCCCACACTGCCTCAACTATTCTTATGGCAAACGCTCAACGCGTTTCTACATTTCTATGTTTCATCAGGAGCTCGCCATATCAATTCTAAGTGGCAGTATCACGTTATAACAAACAGACAAACAAACAGACAAAAACACACGAGGACGCGCTCCCCTCTCTCAATAGGGGTAGCGCTCCGGCACTAAGTTGGCCGTGACGCGGGAGCCTATCCTGCGCGTCTAAATAGTTTAAGTCCCGCCCACAGAGGGAGTCAGCGGACACACCCCCACCTCAGCAGATTCACTGCTTACAGTGCGCTCAGCAGAGTACACTGTACCTGCCAACTCTACACAGGACTTGAATCTATTCGTGCGGAAAATGAAATGGCGAAAATTCTTCGCCACGCACGATAGAAAGCAGTGCCTTGAGCTGGGAATCACAGAAGCCGAACTGGCTGATGTAAATCTTTTAGCCAGTTTATGGGATGAGGGTAATAGTGGTTGACCGGCTCTCCAAGCTGTCGGGGGATGGGCAAGAACATACTAACCTGTCAGTAGAGGAGTGTGAAGCGCTAAGGGGGCTAGAAACCGATCAGACAATAGTGATCAAGCCCTCAGACAAGGGGGGTAACCTGGTAATCCTAAATTGTGCACAATATGAGAAAATGTGCCTTCGGATATTGGAGGATAAGGAGGGATACCAGGTGGTCCCCCGTAATCCCTATACAACTGATGTGGCAGAATTACAGAGAATTCTAGTGGAAGCCCTTTCTGACAGGCTTGTTTTTATGCACTACCCAAGATTCACAAAGGCCTGGACCCATTGAAGGGCCGACCTATTGTGTCTGGTACTGCGAGCCTTACTCATCCGATTAGTACTTATGTTGATCAGATATTGCGTCCATTTGTTCTTGCTCTTCCTTCATATGTACGCGACTCTATAGAGGTCATTAGCAAAATTGATGGCCTCCAAGTCGAAAGGGATGTCATGCTCGCCAGCCTCGATGTAGAGGCTCTCTACAACTCTATTCCCCATGAAAAGGGATGTGAGGTGGCGGCATCCTATTTGAGTCAGAGAAGCATACATATGGAGAGACACAATGAGCTTGTAATCAAGCTGTTGCGGTTCATCTTGGAGCACAACTCCTTCATGTTTAATAACAGGATCTTCCACCAGGTAAAGGGCGTGGCGATGGGGAGCCCTTGTGCCCCCACGTACGCTAACCTTTACCTGGGTGGTTGGGAGAGGAAGGTCGTTTTCACGGATGAGATGGCAGAATACACATCGTCGATTCTTCTATGGTTAGGATTTATTGACGATGTGTTGATATTATGGAGAGGTTCTGCTCAGCACTTTGGCCAGTTCGTTCAGCATCTGAATCAAAATGACTGGGGCTTATTTTTTACGTCTGAGATCGATGATACAACTGTGACCTTTCTGGATTTGACCATTTATAGAAATCAGAATGGTGAGTTAGGTACCCGTTTGTTTAGAAAAAAAACTGCCACCAACTCGTTACTGGAATGGAACAGCTATCATCCCCAGTCATTGAAACGTGGCATACCTAGAGGACAGTATTTGCTTATGAGGCGTAACTGCTCAAGTCTAAGGGATTATAGAAAAGCAGCACATGACCTTAAGAACAGATTTGAGAGACGGGGATACCCGAAAAGTGTCCCTAAACAAGCTTACCATCATGCACTTAATTGTGATAGGACTGAGCTATTGCACCCTCGTCAACGCCCAAATGAGAGTGAGCAAATAGGCATTGTGGGCAACTACGATGTGGCACATAGCCAGGTGAGGGACATTCTGTCCGAATTTTGGGGTATTCTACAGGCTGACCCGGATGTTGGACATCTAGTGGGACAGGCACCATCGATTACCTACAGGCGATGTAGAAATATCAGAGATCGCCTGGTACACTGCCTGTATTCCCCCCAGCAGAGATTGGGGTTCTCCTTTAGAGATCAGCTCAAGGGAACTTTAAAATGCCCAGGCTGTGTGGCATGTGGCTCTATTAAAAGAGGGAATACTTTTCGGTGCACTGTAACAGACCGTACCTTTCAGATTTACACTTCCATCAATTGTAGGTCCACCGGTCTTGCATACCTGATAACCTGTGCTTGTGGACTCCAATACGTCAGTAAAACGCTGAGAGAATTCAGACGATGTATTGGGGAACACCTTAACGATATCAAAAATGAGGCTGACAAACCGGTTGCACGTCATGTAGTGGAATATCACGGTGGTGATCAAAAAGTACTCTCCTTTCAAGGAATTGAAGTAATTCGCCCATCAATGAGAGGAGGCGAATTTGACAAACGGGTCCTTCAAAAGGAGGCCCAGTGGATTTTCAGGTTGCAGATGGTGAGACCACTGGGTCTCAATGATCATATTTCTTTCACCTGCTTCTTGTAATCTGTACCTGGCGGTCGGATCTTTCCGGAGCATTTAACATAATTATATCTTGGTGTTCAGATAATAATAAGTAAAACCATAGAGATCATCTGAGAATCTGTCATCCTGTGCCAACATCTACCCCTCTGGAATATAACATTAGCGGAAATCATAACCATGTCAGTTTTAGCCAGTGACCAACCATTCATATATTTGGGGGGGGATTATTTTGATCTCGATTGACCCTATAGTGTTTTAAAAATTCTTCTGGTTTAACATTGATTATGGTATGGTACTGTTGGGGATTGTGGTACCCCGGTCGGTTCAAATTGGGGGGAGGAGAGAGAGGGGGTAAACCTTAAAGAAACCCCCCCCCCCCTTAAGAATATTGACTGGGGGGGATTCATTATTGTCAATAGGTGTGTGGCGATTTTTGCCCCTTCCATAGATGGCTCATTTTTTCAGGACACTGTGGATAATAATCACAGTGTGTCTGATTTTGGGCCAAATTGTATATCTTCCCTCAGTATGTGAATCCCCCATAATATGTGAAATGTTGAGGGGTCACCTCTTACCCCAATAAATATTGGTTCTCAAATCTGAGACCCCTTTGAGCCTATGCAACCCAGAGTTATAACACATGATTGACAGTGGGGGGGCTGACATAGGCAGCCAGTACTAACATTAACATTATGGGTGACTGGTGAATGATTAAATACCTATTTATGAATTAATGGTTATGATAGACGAGTGATTTTATTTTGTCACATCTCCCTGTGTCATTGGGGACGCGTTTTGCTTCATTGCTATGGTCCTGCGCTATCCTTAGATCAGGTTTGAATATATCCACCGCTTATTTCCCGATGTATTTCAATGTTGCAGACGTCCTGTGTAGAGTCGGCAGGTACAGTGTGCTCCGCTGAGCACACTGTAAGCAGTGAATCTGCCGAGGTGGGGGCGTGTCTGCTGACTCCCTCTGTGGGCAAGACTTAAACTATTTAGACGCGCAGGATAGGCGCCCGCTTCACGGCCATCCTAGTGCCGGAGCGCTACCCCTATTGAGAGAGGGTAGCGCGTCCTCGTGTGTTTTTGTCTGTTTGTTTGTCTGTTTGTTACAACGTGATACTGCCACTTAGAATTGATATGGCGAGCTCCTGATGAAACATAGAAATGTAGAAACGCGTTGAGCGTTTGCCATAAGAATAGTTGAGGCAGTGTGGGCAGCACATGTTTTAATAGCACAAGCAATATATGTCAGGTGGCGGTAAATCCTGGGTGTTCAGCTCATTTTCTGGATCGAGATAGGATCCAGAAAATCGCTGCTCATTGCAGCAGCGGTTAATTCCTCCTCAGCTGCTTAAATGCAGACTGTGTGTGGATACAGTACCTCCTATACTGAACATCCAGGGGTTTGATACATTCAGTAGTGGCACCCCGTGTGAGCTTGCAGCACGGGATGGACTACTGTTTAGTCACTGTGATACAAGTGTATAGCTGCCTGTAGGTGATGTTTAAGGCTTTATTTAATAGTATACAGCCAGGTCACTGGTAGGCGTACTCACCTTTGAAGTGAGGCGGCTTCCTATGTTCACAGTATTATAGGCTAATAGTGCACATTTATCCTGCTCAGACACAGTAGAGTTTTTTAATAGATGTTAATAAAAATAACGTTTTAAATGAGCACACCTTAAGCTTTGGAATATCATGTATTTTTATATATACCCATACTTTGTGTGAGAAATATCGCTGTAAACGACAACTTTTTAAATATTTTTATACAAAGTTGTCAATTTACAGAGATATTTCTATCACCCAACATGGGTATATGTAAAAATACACCCAAAACCCATTGCCCTACTTCTCCTGAGTACAGCGATACCACATGTGTGCCACTTTTTTGCAGCCTGGGTGCGCAAAGGGGTCCTAATTCCAATGAATACCTTTAGGTTTTACATGGCTGCTCACAATTTAGCCCCACCCAAAATGCCAGAAAAGTACAAACACCCCACAAATGACCCCATTTTGGAAAGAAGACACCCCAAGGTGATCGCTGAGGGGCATAGTGAGTCCATGAAAAATTTAACTTTTTGTCAAAAGTTAGCGGAAATGGAGACTTTATGAGAAAAAACAATAGAAAATCAATTTCCGCTCTAACTTGTGCCAAAAAAAAAATCTTCTATGAACTCTCCATGCCCCTCACAGAATACCTTGGGGTGTCTTCTTTCCAAAAGGGGGTCACATGTGGGGTATTTATACTGCCCTGGCATTTTAGGGGCCCTAAAGCGTGAGAAGAAAAATGCGTAAAAATGCCCTCCTAAAAGGTACTCATTGGAATTTGGGCCCCTTTGCGCATCTTGGCTGCAAAAAAGTGTCACTCATGTGGTATCACCGTACTCAGGAGAAGTAGGGCAATGTGTTTTCGGGTGTATTTTTACATATACCCATGCTGGGTGAGAGAAATATCTCTGTAAATTGACAACTTTGTATAAAAAATTTTTAAAAGTTGTCATTTACAGCGATATTTCTCACACAAAGTATGGGTATGTGTAAAAATACACCCCAAGACTCATTTCCCTACTTTTCCTGAGTACGGCGATACCACATGAGTGACACTTTTTTGCAGCCAAGATGTGCAAAGGGGCCCTAAAACCAATAAGTACCTGTAGGATTTCACAGGGCATTTTTACGCATTTGGATTCTCACGCTTTAGAACCCCTAAAATGCCAGGGCAGTATAAATACCCCACAAGTGACCCCATTTTGGAAAGAAGACACCCCAAGGTATTCCGTGAGGGACATGTCGAGTTCACAGAATTTTTTTTTTTTTGCACAAGTTAGCGGAAATTGATATATATATATATATTTTTTTGTTTTTTACAAAGTCTCATATTCCACTAACTTGTGACAAAAAATAAAATTTTACATGAACTCACCATACCCCTCACGGAATACCTTGGGGTGTCTTCTTTCTAAAATGGGGTCACATGTGGGGTATTTATACTGTCCTGGCATTTTCGAGCCCCTAAAGCGTGAGAAGAAGTCTGGAATCCAAATGCGTAAAATGCCCTGTGAAATCCTAAAGGTACTCATTGGAATTAGGGCACTTTGCACAGGCTACAAAATTGTCACTCATGTGTATCGCCGTACTCAGAGAAGTAGGGCAGTATGTTTGGGGTGTATTTTATATATACCCATACTTTGTGTGAGAAATATCTCTGTAAACGACAACTTTTTAAATTTTTTTATACAAAGTTGACAATTTACAGAGATATTTCTCTCACCCAACATGGGTATATGTAAAAATACACCCCAAAACACATTTCCCTACTTCTCCTGAGTACGGCGATACCACATGAGTGACACTTTTTTGCAGCCTGGGTGCGCAAAGGGGCCCAAATTCCAACTAGTACCTTTAGGCTTTACATGGCTGCTCACAATTTAGCCCCACCCAAAATGCCAGAACAGTAAACACACCCCACAAATGACCCCATTTCGGAAAGTGTCATTTTCCGCTACCTTGTGAAAAAAAATGAAATTATACATGAACTCACCATGCCCCTCCGCGAATACTTTGGGGTGTCTTCTTTCTAAAATGGTGTCATTTGGGGGGTATTTATACTATCCTGACATTCTAGCACCTGAAGAAACATGACAGGTGCTCAGAAAGTCAGAGCTGCTTCAAAATGCGGAAATTCACTTTTTTGCACCATAGTTTGTAAACGCTATAACTTTTACCCAAACCAATAAATATACACTTATTGGATTTTTTTTTTATCAAAGACATGTAGAACAATACATTTAGAGAAAAATTTATATAGAAATGTAGTTTTTTTAAAAAAAAATTACAACAGAAAGTGAAAAATGTCACTTTTTTTGCAAAAATGTCGTTACATTTTTATTAATAGAAAAAAAAGTTAAAATGTCAGCAACAATGAAATACCACCAAATGAAAGCTATATTAGTGAGAAGAAAAGGAGGTAAAATTCATTTGGGTGGTAATTTGCATGATGGAGCAATAAACGGTGAAAGTAGTGTAGTGCAGAATTGTAAAAAGTGGCCTGGTCATTAAGTGTGTTTAAGCTTAGGGGGGCTGAGGTGGTTAAAAAGTCACTACAAGGAGGAGAACGCCTAGGAACTGGACCAGCAACTCCTGGTTGCTGGTACAGTGATGAGACTCCACAGATTTTCCTGTTCAGAGCGATTGAAGTGAAAGATCAGTTGCTATTTGTCTCCCAAGGGGACGGCTCGGATGAACATTTCGGGACTGAGCTGATACAGAAGAAATTTCTAAGATCAGTGGGTACTGGACTGAGAAATGACCACATCAAATTCCAACTAAAGCATTATTTAGATGACCTTTCCATTTCCAGATGAGGTGCTTATAGAGAAAACGAATGAAGCTGCTAATATGCAGATGGAAATGGAAGAGAAGCAAAAGAAACCTTAGAGAACACAAAAAAAGAACTAGATAACTATCTAAAATCTAGTTGGAGCAGGTTTGGCAGACTAGCATTGTACAAGATGTTCATTCTTCCAAAATTGTCATACCTACTTAGGGTGCTACCAATCTCTATACCCAAATCGTACCTAATAAAATTCCAATCACAAATGACCAGTTTTATATGGAATAAAAAAAGGCCTAGAATTGCCACAAGCACACTTTTAAAAAAAATGGTTAAAAGAGGTATTGCCCTCCCAAACATCACAGCATACTATAAAGCAAACCTACTAAAACAGTCAGCAGAATGGTTTAAACCTACGGAAAACCAAAAGCAGTGGGTTAAAATTTAAGCAGAAATAAACAATGTGGAAAACTAGTACCATATAGTCATAAACAATGACAGAACAAGAAGTAAATCCCAACCCTTAACTACAACCAGGGGCGTAGCTAACGGCTCATGGGCCCTGGTGCAAGAGTTCAGCTTGGGCCCCTCTTCTCTCAGTGCTTTGTGTGTCTTCTTATGCAGCACAAGGGTCTTTGGGCCCCCTCAGGCTCCTGGGCCCGGTAGCGACTGCTACCTCTGCACCCCCTATAGCTACGCCCATGACTACAACTGTTAAAGCAGCACTCGAGACTTGGAAATCTAAAAAATTTTCTCCCATTGATCAAAGACAAATGATCGCTCACAAAATTCCCCTTTCATCACTACTCTCTTACCCTGGGCTGAGCTCCCTTTCAGTTTGGTCAGAAAAGGGTATATCATTCATACACAATGTCATGGAAAACGAGAAAATAAAAAGTTTTGACTCCCTAAAAGACCAGTATAACTTAGATCCGAAAGAAATTAACACCTACCAAAAACTCACAAATCACCTCAACAAATTCCCTACACAAGAGACCTGTTTCCCTAGCAACATATCGGATTTAATCACAAATCCAAGACAAAACAAGAAAGAATCCACTAAAGAATTGTATGACATATACAATAAAGATTCCCAATTTGCCACTTTACACTCACATAGCAAATGGGAGACTGAACTTGGAAAAACTATCCACCCTAAAGAGTGGGAGGCATTATCCAATAATATCCGCAAAGAAACTACTTGTATCTCGCATAGAGAGCAAATATACAAAATGCACTCCAGATGGTACTTTACACCAAAAAAGCTTCACGACATCTATCCAGACCATTCTGACCAGTGCTGGAGAAACTATGGTGGAGTGGGGACAATTAAACATATGTTCTGGTCCTGCCCCAGACTAAAAAAGCTGGGCAAAGACTTGGAAAATCTCCTGGTATTAATTACAGGGAAAAAGAATGTCCTTACTCCAGAGTTGATTCTACTGAACATTGGTCTAGAAAATATTCCAGCAAGCTGGAGATCTCCGATTTGCCACATTGCAATTGCTACAAGACTTCTCATAGCCAAATATTGGAAAACAACATACATTCCAGAGATAAATTACATTATCTCTACAGTGTTAACAACTATATTGCAGAACAAGCTTTTGCCTGGCAACTGGGAAATGGCCACAAATGCAAAAAAGGCTGGAAATGCTGGTGAACACATTTCCCAAAAAAAATTTAAACACCCAATTGGGATCTGTCTCACCACTTTTATTAAACACGACCGTCCACCCACACAAGACTCTTCCTGAAGCCGAGGAGAAAAACTCCAATCTCAAGTTTGAGTTTGTATTAATTACTTTCAAATGAACTGCCTGACTTAATACTAATAAAATAACAACACAAGGCTCAAATGTTGAGTTCTACCATGTTATATGGTAATTTATTCATGTATTCCCTTTCCTATTCTGTTAACATGCTGTAACAAAGTTATACGAATCCATAAATACGACCAATTATACTATCAATAATATATTGTAACAAAACAGCAAGTACATGTTTTAACAATGTTTGTAATAACATAAATCTACCTTTATGTTTAAAGTGTACTATACACTAAGAAAATCTCAATAAAAACTACTTTTGGACAAACGAAAGCTTAACATAGCATTTCAACCAAAAGGAAAAAATATCAGTCTAAAGCCTAACAGTGTCCTCGGGAACCAAGTGTCCTGACAACAACTGCCGACACAACACCTTGGTCTCCACCACAGGCAAGTAGCCCAATGAGTCAACAGCTGTCTAAGAGCAACTCTGAACTGGAAAAGCTGATACTACAGATGCAAAAAGAGATGCTACAGATGAAGACACTTCTCCAAGCTTTGAGAACCCAACGAGACCATGAATGCTGAGGGCCTCCAGTAACAGTGGGTACGAGCAATGGATGTTGTCAATCCTGTAAAAGGACAGGTCAGAGAAGTGCCTGCGATCATTGCTTCAACTGTGGACGATCTGGACATAGAGCAAGATATTGACAAACACCCAGACCAAATCATTTAAACGGGAGAGGGTTGCTGTCAATGAACCGACAGTAACCTGCCCTAAAGCCAACCTTGTGTCCCAAAGTGCACCTCTGGTAGGTAGTAAACCCGCAAGCTCCAAAAGCACCATCAGTGCAAAGGCTGGTAGGGGAAATCCAGACTCCGTTCAAAGAGTGCCCAACTGCTATAACCAATGATGCCTTTAGATGTATGAGCAAGTACCAACTCACATGGATGGCGTTACCATGAGACAGAACCACAAGGTACTGAGTCTCATGGGGAAAAGGTGCCTTGTGAACTGTGAAATAGATAATACTCCTTTTCAAGCCCTATGGGACATTGGCTCTCAGGTGAGCATCATCAATGAGAACTGGAGACAGCGGGTTCTGCCACATACACTGCTCCGATCTTTGGAAGAATTGCTGGGGCCAGGAGTCCTTTTTGGGAAGGCCGCCAATGAGACTGAAATTCCTTTCTCCGGGTGGATTGAAGTAGTTTTTCGACTAACAGCGTGAAGTAATAACACCCAACAACTAGTAGTGCCACTTGTGGTATCAGCAGATGAGAAAGTCGCAGAAACACCAATCATCGGGTACAATGTCATAGAAGAACTCTTCAAAGAGACAGCTGTAAAAGGAAGGAGAACCCTCCCAAGACGTCCCCCAAAGCAGAAATCCTGGTGAGTCAACTACAAGCCAGCCTGAGAGAAACTGGTGGTACTGCACTAAAGACTGGTACCAAGAGCCAAAAGATTCCCGCAAACACTGTGATGTATCTCAGATGTAGGGCTCATGCCAAACCAGCTTTGCAAGATCAGATGGTCTTGTTTACACCTGATGAGGTTCATGATGTGCCAGAAGGACTGTATATCGGGGAGGCGTTAGTGTCGCTCAAAAAGGGACAGTTTTCCAAATTATCCATCCCGGTTTGGAACACCACCAAGCGAGACTTTATCTTACCAAGTCAGACTAGGATTGAGTGCCTTGAGCCCGTCAAGACAACATACCCAGCTCAGGTGCAACCAAAAGCATCAGTGAGTGTGACCAATCACCCACTAACTCATAGTCTGCAGTCATCCAGATCAGGGCTGGAAGGTCGAATGGACAACTTAACCACAAGTCAGTCACCGGTAGGCTATGCTCATCAAGAACATTGGGTTCCACCAGTACCTATAGAACACCTACCGGAAGAGGGTCAACAGATAGTCAAGACAATGCTAAGGGAGGAATGCCACGCTTTCACTAGAGATGATTCTGATGTCAGATCTTCCTTACAATTACAACTGCGCCTCAAAGACAATACACCAGCTAGAAGAGCTTACATGTCCGTTCCAAGGCCACTACACCAGGAGGTGAAAGAGTATCTGGAGGATCTGTTGAACCGCAGATGGATTGCAGAGTCAAAATCATCCTACTCTTCACCCATTGTGTGTGTGAGAAAGAAGGACGGTAGTTTAAGACTGTGTTGCGACTACAGAGAATTGAACCAGAAGTCCATCTCTGACCGTTATCCAATACCTAGGATCCAAGACATGCTGGAAAGCCTAGGAGGAAGTTCATGGTTTTCAGGCCTAGATCAAGGTAAGGCCTACCATCAAGGATTTGTGGAAGAATACAGTCAACCACTGACTGCCTTTATCACAGCAAGGGGTCTGTATGAGTGGATCAGAATACCCTTTGGCCTTAGCTCTGCGCCAGCTGAATTCCAACGCAGCATGGAAACTTGTCTAATGGGACTGAGAGATGAGGTTTGTCTGCCATACCTCGAAGACAATCTGGTTCACAGCAGATAATTCCAAGAACATGTGGAACATGTCCGGATGGTACTGCAACGGTATCAGAAACATTGAGTTAAGTAAATAGCGAGATAATGTGAACTCTTCCGAAACAAAGTCAGATTCTTGGGCAAGATTGTGTCCAAAGATGGCCATTCCATGAATTCAGCAGACATTGCGCCTGTACTGGCCTTGAAGAACAACCAGCCAAGGACCGTTGGAGAACTCAGGAAGTTATTAGGATTCATTTCGTACTATCGTCCCCATTTCCAAAACTGTTCCAGGATTGCAAAACCCCTGTATGAATTGCAGTCAGTGGATACAACACTTACCAGAACGTCAGTACCGGCTAGCCAAACTAAGAAGAAGAAGAACCCATCGCCATAACTAAAAGGTCAATTACCTTCTCATCAGTCTATAGTCTGGACTGACCACCACCAGGTAGTGCTGAAACGACTTATTGAGGCCTTAACTCATCCTCCAGTTATGGGTTATCCAGGTTACAGCAAATCCTTTGTTCTGCACTGTGATGCCTCGAAGGACTAGGAGCTGTGTTGTACCAAGAGCAGGAGGAAAAATTAAAAAGGACTCTCACACCTGCCGAGAAGAACTATCACATGCATTCAGGAAAAGTAGAATTCCTAGCGAAGAAGTGGGCCAAATGTGAAAGGTTCCGAGACTACCTATACTACTGTCCATCCTTCGTAGTCTATACTGACAACCATCCACTAACTTATGTCCTAACCAGTAACCACTGCTAAACTAAATGCAACAGGCCACCAATGGGTTGCAGAACTCGCTGAATTTAATTTCACTATCAAGTATAGTCCAGGAAAGAGAAATGCGGATGCGGATGTACTCTCTCGTATACCACTAAGTCCTGATCAATACATGCAGCAGTGTTCGCAAGAAGTCGACCCCAAAGTCATCAGTTGCATCACCCAAGCACTTCAAGTACAAAAGAAAGAAGAAATGCCTTGGCTGTGTCCAATAACCATTGCAAATACAACATCAACAATAGATGGTACCCAAAAGAAGGTAGCTCAAATACCTAAAGAGACCATAAGGACAGCACAAAAAGAAGACTCACTGATCGGCCCAGTGTGGAATTACAAAAACCAAAACTAGTTCACATCAAAGCAGGAACGACAAGGTGGACCGCTTGATCTCTTCATACTAATAAAGCAATGGAACAAATTATACCTCGATTAAGATGGAATTTTGAAAAGGAAAATCCCCTCAGGTTCTTAACTTGTGTTACCCAAGCTGTATCATTGTTGTATTGGTGTTGAAAGAATTGCTTGAAGAAATGGGTTACCTAGGAGTTGAAAGGACTGTAAACTTGATCAGAGAAAGATTCTTTTGGCCACACATACAGAGAGACGCCGAGCAATACATTAACCGCTAATGCACCTGTCTGAAAAACAAACGCCCTAACAAGCCTATCAGAGCTCCATTAAACAATATTATCACCACTTATCCCTTTGAGATGGTCTCCATTGATTTTCTCCATCTGGAAACCTGCAAAGGAGGTTATAAGTACATACTAGTAGTAATAGACCACTTCACCAGGTTTGCTCAGGCCTACGCAACCAAAAACAAGTCAGCAAAGACTGTTACCGATAAGATATTCTGCGACTTTGTCTTGAAATTTGTATTTCCTACCAGAATTCACCATGACATGGGAAAAGAATTTGAAAACCAGTTATTCTTGACATTAGGAAAACACTGCCACATTCAGAACTCCCATACGACTCCATATCATCCAGAAGGTAACAGACAATGCGAAAGATTCAATCGTACTCTGTTGTCTATGCTTCGGACCCTGTCACTAGATTCCAAGAAAGACTGGAAGAACTCACTTGCCCAGGTAATACATGCATACAACTGCACCAAAAGTGAAGCTATGGGGTATTGTCCATTTTTCCTACTGTTCAGGAGATCTCCAAGACCACCAATAGACAGCATGTTTGACACCCAGTAAAGGAAAAATATAAGAATCACTCTGAGTATGTAAAAACGTGGACAGATAGGATGACTGAAGCCTATCAGGTTGCTTCAAAGGCTGCTACCCAATCTGTGCAAAGAGGAAAAGAGCACTATAACATTCATGGAGTAGAACTCTCACCTGGCAGTAGAGTCCTTGTAAGAAACCTTACTGAAAGAGGAGGACCAGGAAAACTGAGATCGTTCTGGGAAGACACTGTACATGTCGTTCTGAGGAAAAAGTGTGAAGATAGCCCAGTGTATGAGGTAAAGCCAGAAGCTGGAAAAGGCCGAACAAGAATTTTACACCAGAATTTGTTATTGCCTTGTGGTCACTTACCTGTCGACCAAGGTCAGTAGATACCTGACAGACCCAGTACCAGAAGACGAGGCCAAGTTTCAAAGACTCGTCAACCAGCAACACAGATATCAGAGGGAATATCAGAAGATGACTCAGATCTTGAACAAGAACAATGGAGATCATTCATCCCAGTAACTCAGAGAGATCACACAAGGGAAGACATAGAACTGAATCCGGAAGCAACGTTCTATCCTTGCCAGTCGGAAACAAGTGAGGAAAATACAGAGGAAGCTACACTGGAACCTACCGAGGATGAACCTGTGATTCAACCTGAACACACTACATGTCCATCAGGAAACACAGAAGAAGAAAACTCTTCACCAGAAAAATCAACAGAGATAGGTGACAGTGACGAAGACAAGTTTGAAGACGCTTTGGATGCCTTTCCGCTACGCAGGATACAGCCCAGCAGGAACAGGAGACAGCCGAAAGTTATGACTTACGACACTTTGGGTCAGCCCAGTAGTGTTGCCAGGAATGCAGAAGTACAGGTCATAGACTGTGTTGATACACCACTGGTTTCTTGCAGCAGACATTCCAGGTAAACTAGATTCTAGTGATGGAACTAGGTAGAAGGGAAGTCTATAGGCCACAATATCCCCCCAGGTTTCATAGCGCTGTGGGCCGGGTGGGAAGCTGTGACATAACCAGAAGTAGATGTTACAGGGAGGACAGTTCCTCAAGTAATCGTATTACTACTTAACCTTGGCTCCCTATGGTTATTGGAAGATGAGTAAGAGATTAAGCAAGTGAGTAAGATTCTTAAACTAAAGTCTGCATATGTTGGGGACGACATAAAATTTTGTGGGGGAGAGTGTAAAGTATGTAAAAAATAGGCACCCCATAAAAATAAACTAATACATAATACATTCCCAGCTTCAACAGTCCCAGACGTAGGGCTACAATAATAGGAAAAACAAACATGGCAATTCTATTAAACCACCAGTAGATGGCAACTGAGTGTTTAAAGCCTGAATGACATAGTACTGCAAAGAGCAGATGGGAACTAAAAGACAATTCCTTGGTTTCCTGGTAGGACAGAATATACTGTTACTATCCTGTCTACCATACTGAAGGTCATGTATTTGTCATTGCAGGTAGGGGAACACACGTTAAGAGCCATAAACAGGGTAAAATGATTTTATTTCACATCCCTGTAATCAGCTAAGGCTGTTGGTGATGCAGTGTGAGTAGATAAAAACTGTACAAATGTGAGTGAAGTAAATTAATGTGTCACATGGTGATGATGCATAGTGAAGGCGGCTGTTATAGGAAGTGATGTTCATATATATGATTATACTGCACTATTTGCTTGCTGTGATGCAGGTTCGGGAATAACAGAGCTGCACAGGATTAATTGTCTCTAATTATATAATTATTATCTAATTATCTCTAATAGGAATATTATATCTGTTTATGTGAATAGGTACTAAATAGATAGATGTGTATTAATCTGTCGGGACAGATTATACTGTTACTATCCTGTCTACCATACTGAAGGTTATGTATTGCAGAAAAATTATTCAATAACACACTTCTGATTTCACCCAGCCCACTCCCTTCGCACATTGGAATTATTGACCATACTTTCAGCATATGTGCAACACTTCCATAGCCTCTTTGAAGTTAAGTCTTTCCTTTCCCATTTGTATTTTATTTAAGTTCTGTGTGTTGCATTTCCCTATTGTTATTATTGGGCCTGAGGTAGACTCCTGTTCGTCCTTCCTTTTGGAGGAACAGGTAGTCGCGTTCCTGCCATTAGTACCAGGCTCCAATAGTGCTAGATAGGACTTTAGGTATTCCTGAGTATGAACTCATCCTCCATTGGGGTCTGGTCATACTGGTGGTCAGTCAGAACTTTGGTTAGGGTTTTCACTAGGAGGTGTCCATCTTCCTTCCCTAGTTCTCAGGCTTGATTCCCTGTTTCCCCCTTCCCTCCTATGCTCAGTGTGGTGTTTCCCTCCCACACCGAAGTGTGACAGTCTCGTAGTATTCATCAGTTCTTGAACTGTTATTATCTACAGGACTGCATTATAGAAAGTGTTTAAATCCGTCATCACTTTTGAAACCTATAGTTTTTATTATTATTATTATTTATTATTAAAGTGCCATTCATTCCATAGCGCTGTACATATGAAAAGGGGTATACATACATAATATAGACTATTGCACAAGTTACAAACTGGTATACACAGCCTACAAAGAACTACCATGAAAGAACTACCGTGTATGTAGTAAACAAATTTATTAAATAACATAGTACACACTTTCCCATAAAATCAATCATCTTTATTCAAACCATTTAAAATATAAACATTCCCATATATTGTGGGAAACAGGTAAAAATACAGATGCTTCCTGCTCAAATTTCAACAATACTAAAAAAGGGAGGTATGGCATATACTGAACCACATGAATCACTGACTGGTTAAAGCTGAAGCCATTTACTACTTGCTACCGCATAGTACACATGATCTTTAGGACTCCATTATTAGGCTCCCGACTATATACACCACCACATAATCGACATGTACATACCTAATACCGCAGATAAAGAAGATCGAGACAGGACTGGCGCACCCCTCAACGCGCGTTTCAGCTTCTTCAGCTTCTTCTCCCCTAACAATTCTTTTTAGGGGAGTTATTCAATCCTAAAAAGTGCAGTAAAACCCTGACATCAATTAAACTCACATTGATTTGACTAAAAAACTAGCCCAAATTGAGAGTAGATGGATCTTCAGATTAGGGACTCTGGCACCACAAGGTTTATTGGGATTCGGATCTTTTCTGTAGGTTGTAGTGGGGGGGTATCCTGTTTTAACGAGAATTTTTATATTTTTATAAATATTTCATAGAGCTAACCTATCGGTGATTGAGTGGTATGGGGATCGACTGGAGTGGTCTGTGGAATAGGCTCCTAGCAAGGAAAAGAGAAAAAAAGAAAGAAAAAATGAGTAAAAGTAAAAGAAAAATAAGGATATCATGATTTTTATATGGACTATTTATAATAAATATACTGTTTTGATTCTTTATATGATCTAAATCATAGGATTATTTTTTGGGTTTTTAAGAAAAGGTTTCTAGGGACTTTTTTTTTAAATTATGGATAAATTTTGATTGGTACACGTTTTATGGATGTTTCTAGCACTAGCACTTTAAAGAATTAATTTTGTTATTATAATTATGAACTTTCGCACTGAGCACTTTAATGAATTGTATATGTAACTCAGGGGAAGAGAGAGCGTAGATTGTAATGAGATTCTTTATATAATATATTGTGCTTACACACTAGATAAATAGTCATATACACTAAGCATAATATGCACGAAGCATCAATACTGGTGCCCTATAAGGGGGTTGGTAATGTATAATTTTTAGTACACGGTTTTACAATATTGGCACGTTAACACTTTATGTTTGTTTAATCCAATTTTGGTGATGTCAGGGTTTTAGTGCACTTTTGAGAATTGAATAACTCAACTAATAGGATGTCATTATGAGGCTAGATGAACTGGAGTCAGTGCGCATCTAGATCGGACTACCTGCAGTACTTTTGTGCTCCCTTATTATTGCGGAGGCTTCTGTGAGATCAGGACCGGAAATATGTCAGCCTGCCCTCATTGAGGCCAGCAGGAGGGAAGGGCGGAAGTTACCTTAGCAGGAGTTGCGATGTGCGCGATTATGACGTCCACTAATCACATGGATATTATGGAGATCCCCATTGGTTAGCAACTAGTTTAAAAGACCTCCTTATTATTTGCACTATCTCTCCTCCTGAAGAAGCTGACGTGAAATACGCGTTGAGTGGTGTGCCAGTCCTGTCTCGATCTTCTTTATTTGCGGTATTAGGTATGTGCATGTCGATTATGTGGTGGTGTATATAGTCGGGAGCCTAGTAATGTCCTAAAGATCATGTGTACTACACGGTAGCAAGTAGTAAATTGCTTTAGCTTTAACCAGCTAGTGATTCATGTGGTTCAGTATATGCCATACCTCCCTTAATTTGTATTGTTGAAATTTGAGCAGGAAGTATCTGGCGTGTATTTTAACCTGTTTTCCCCAATATATGGGAATGTTTAGATTTTAAATGGTTTGAATAAAGATTATTGATTTTATGGGAAAGTGTGTACTATGTTATTGTATTTATAGATTTATTGGGTACACCCCATCAAGTAGAGTGGAAATTTAGATAGGTATATATTGAAATAGTTAATTGTTCTGTGTTTTTGTTCACAGATAGGTTTGATCACTATCATGAATTTTGGGGCCAGAGAGGTCTCTTGGCTTACTAAGGCCAATGATATGTTTAGAGGGGAATCAAGTTTGGTTTTAAATGAAACTACCCTACAGAAAAAGGAACAGATGAGGAAATATTAAACCTTATGCCATAAGAAGGTAAAAATATGGTGGAATAAAACTACATTGTAAAATTATAAGGATAAGAACATCATACCAAGAGGGCTAAGAATCCAGAAATTCCCCAGTTTTGGTCTGGAAGATGAGGAATTATGTCAAAAATGGGAGTAAGCATCGAATAGGTGCTCTATGGAGTTCATTGAATTGATTATAGAAGCTAATAGGAAGAAAGTAACAAATTTGGAAAGTGAGATTGAGAGTGTACAAAAACAATTAGAGGATGGTCTAGATAGTACGGGTAAAGATGCATTTAAGGAAGAAATGAATAAGGCGTTCCTGACATGGAAAAAAGAAATAACTGATCTGAAAACTAAAAAGTTTCAAAGAGATGTTAATGATTATAAAAGTAAGAAGATCTACAAATGGCACAGGAATGCAGAGGGGGATCAAGCACGAACAAGAACCTTATCATTTACCTCTTCCTTATCAGACACCTCAGAAACTAATAGTATTAGGGGACAGGAATCCGTGCCAAGCAATACGAGGGGACAGAAAAACTGGCTTAATAGAGGCCAAGGATGAAAACAAAAAATGGAAGAGAAAACAGAAAATAAAAATAGAGGAAAAGATGATGCTCCACAGGTAATCAATCTTGTAAATAAACAACTAACAATGACCCAAATTGAAGTACTTAGTAAAGGCTTAAATTTTTCCCCCACTAACAACTTTAATCCCTTCACAGTGACCAAAGACTTGCATTTATTTGCGAGAAAGCTGTTTTTTTTTAAATTGCATAAAAATGAGAAAAAATGGGGGAAATATTCTCTGGTAAAGGCATACCTAGTATTGATAGAGTGCATAATTTGATGCGCTTTATCAACGACATCCTGTTTGTCTGGGAAGGGACACGGGATGAACTGGAGATCTTTATGCAATATCTAAATAAAAACGATCGTAACATCTTTTTTAACTTTTCAGGCAGGAACCAAAATCCACTTTTTGGATCTCAATATAAAAATTGATGAGGAAGGAAGAGTAGAGATGGATGTCCACAGAAAAGAAACAGCAGTGAATGCCTTACTGCATGCGCAATCAGCCCATCCAAAAGCCACAATTGACGGGATACTAACTGGCCAATTCACAAGACTCAAAAGAATCTGCTCTAATGCACAGAATTACCGTCAACAGGAGGTAAATCTCATTTCGTAATTCAAAGCAAGAGGGTATAGTAATAGAAGAATTAAGAGAGGAATAATAAAGGCAAATGAAAGAACAAGGGATCAACTTTTATGCCCTAATGAAGTGAAATATGTTAATTCTGATTTACAAACCAGGTTTATAACGAATTACAATAAGCAATGGTGGTGGATCAAAGATATTTTACAAAAGCATTGGAATGTTTTGCAGATGGATGTTGTATTGAAAAAGTGTATTTCTGATGGACCACTTCTTACTGCAAAAAAGAGCTAAAAATCTTAAAGATATGTTGGTGCACAGCCATTACTTACCTAATGCTAGTGCGGAGAAAGGGGCGGTGGAGCGTGGATCGTATCCATGTGGTTCCTGTAAAGCCTGCAGAAATATGATAAAATCAAAGGAATTTAAAGGATGAATAATGATAAAAATGTGAAATTAGAGAATATATTTCATGTTCCTTAAGGGGGGTGATATATCATGCCACATGCCCGTGTGAAAAGGTTTATATTGGTCTAACGACACGTCAATTGAGAAAACGAATAAGGGAGCATATACGTGATATTGAAAAAGGGAAATATGAGATGGAGGGGGTATCCTGTTTTAACGTGAATTTTAATATTTTTATTTATATTTCAGAGAGCTAACCTATCGGTGATTGAGGAGATCGACTGGAGTGGTCTGTGGAATTGGGCTCCTGGCAAGGAAAAGAGAGAAAAAAAGAAAGATAAAATGTAAAAAGAAAAAAGTAAAAGTAAAAGAAAAATAAGGACATCATAATTGTTATATGAACTATTTATAATCAATATACTGTTTTGATTCTTTATATGATCTAAATCATAGGATTATTTTGGGGGGTTTTTAAGAAAAGGTTTCTAAGGACTTATTTTTTGAATTATGGATAAATTTTGATTGGTACCCGTTTTATGGATGTTAATAGCACTATCACTTTAAAAAATTCATTTTGTTATTATAATTATGCACTTTTGCACTGAGCAGTTTAATGAATTGTATATGAAACTCAGGGGGAGAGAGAGCGTAGATTGTATTGAGATTCTTTATATAATATATTGTGCTTACATACTAGATAAATAGTCATATACACTAAGCATCATATGCACGAAGTATCAATACTGGTGCCCCATAAAGGGGTTGGTAATGTATAATTTTTAGTACACGGTTTTACAATATTGGCACGTTAACACTTTATGTTAGTTTAATCCAATTTTGGTGATGTCAGTGCGCATCTCGGTCGGACTACCTGCGGTACTTTCGTTCTCCCTCATTATTGCGGAGGCTTCTGTGACATCAGGACAGGAAATACGTCGGCCCGCCCTCACTGAGGCCAGCAGGAGGGAAGGGCAGAAGTTACCTTAGCAGGAGTTCCGATGCGCCGCGATTATGATGTCCACTAATTACATGGATATTATGGCGATCCCCATTGGTTAGCAACTAGTTTAAAAGACCTCCTTATTATTTGCACTATCTCTCCTCCTGAAGAAGCTGACGTGAAATACGCGTTGAGTGGTGTGCCAGTCCTGTCTCGATCTTCTTTATTTGCCGTATTAGGTATGTGCATGTCGATTATGTGGTGGTGTATATAGTCGGGAGCCTAGTAATGGAGTCCTAAAGATCATGTGTACTATGCGGTAGCAAGTAGTAAATTGCTTCAGCTTTAACCAGCCAGTGATTCATGTGGTTCAGTATATGCCATACCTCCCTTTATTAGTATTGTTGAAATTTGAGCAGGAAGCATCTGTATTTTTACCTGTTTCCCACAATATATGGGAATGTTTATATTTTAAATGGTTTGAATAAGGTTATTGATTTTATGGGAAAGTGTGTACTATGTTATTGTATTTATAGATTTATTGGGTACACACCATCAAGTAGAGTGGAAATTTCGATCGGTATATATTTAAAAAAAAAATACTAAATAGTCAATTTATTAATACCCTGATTAGCATATATTAAAAATAGAACATAACTTTGGGGACATAAGTGCAAGAAAAAGGCATCACCTGGAGGGAGGACACAGTATACACTGGTATAGAAGGAGAAAGGGCCCTGCCCGTGAGGGCTTACAATCTACAAGCTATGTGAGAAGGACACAGTAGGAGAGGGTAAAGCTGGTCATGGCGGTATAGAGGCAGCAGGGTCACTGGTTGTAGGCTTGTCTGAAGAGGTGGGGTTTCAGGTTTCTTTTGAAGGATTCCACTGTAGCTGAGAGTCTGATATGTTGGGGTAGCAAGTTCCAGAGTGTGGGGGATGCACGGGAGAAATCTTGGAGGCGATTGTGGGAAGAGGTGATAATAGTAGAGGAGAGAAGGAGGTCTTGTGAGGATCGGAGATTACGCGTGAGGATGTATCTGGAAAGTAGCTCAGAAATATAGTGAGGGGACAGGTTGTGGACAGCCTTGTATGTATTTGTTAGTATTTTGAACTGAATTCACTGGGCAATTGGGTGCTAGTAAAGAGATTGGCAGAGGGGAGAGTCAGAGGAGTAACAGGGTGAGAGGTGGATTAGTTGGGTAGCAGAGTTGAGGATATTTTGGAGGGGTGCAAGAGTGCTAGATGGAAGGCCACAGAGGAGAATGTTGCAGTAGTCTAGTCGGGAGATGATGAGGGCATGTACAAGCATTTTTGCAGACTCATAGTTGAGGGAAGCGCAGAGATGTTTTTGAATTTGAGGCGGCAGGTGGTGGAAAGGGCTTGGATGTGTGGTCAGAGGGAGAGGGTAGAATCCAAGGTCACTCCAAGGCAGCGGACTTGGTTGACCGGGGAGAGTGTGCAGCCATTGATCATAATAGATAGGTCTGTTTTGGGGGGTTGAGCAAGATGGGGAAGAGATGATAAATTCTGTTTTATCCATGTTAAGTTTTAGAAAGCGAGAGGAGTATATGGAAGATAGGCATTGTGTTCTGTGCATCTTCCAGATAAACAAAGACTCACAAAGCATATCAGGAGCAAAGAAAACAGCATGCATAGGAAGTGTGTCTCTAGCATGATTGACAGCTGATTTACAGAAATCAGCAAGCTAGGCCTTGGATATTGATGATTCTAATGATTGTGTCTCTTTTTGTCATTATTTAAGAAATGAAGCAAGGCCCATAATCACATACCTGAAGATTTTTTTATTTTTTATTTTTGTGGTATGGTGTGTGGGGTAAACATAATAAAGTGATTTCTGGGTCACTCATAAACTAATAGAATCAATTATTTCATATTGTAGAAAGGGTAGATTTAAAGTAGTTTCTTCACTGAATGAAGTTGCTGCAGCCCCAGAATATTCCTTCGCAATACCGCACCTGCGCTCATGGGCGTAGGAAGCCCCAAAAATCTTGGGGGACAGCACTTATGGGGCCCCTGTGTCCCCGCCCACCCTCAAGCCACACCCACAGCCCCACCCACATATCTCTCCGCCCCCCAAGTGCCAAAATCTCTTCTCCCCCCCCTTATGGGCCAGTGGGTCCGGTTTAAAAAAAAAAAAAACACACACAAGACAAGACACTTATACTTACCTCCATCCGTCACAGCGATGCGATGCAGGCCCCTTCCGTCCTCTGTCCCGCGCTGCACTTCTCACATCGCGCCTCCTGTACCAACATCAGATAGGCTGCAGGCCTAGTGCCGGCAGCCTATCAGAGGAGCAGGGAAGGGAGATGCCTCTCCCTCTCCTGCTCCGGAGCACAGCCATCTGTATTGCTGTCCTGAGGACAGCAATACAGATGACTATGGAGATGAACGCTTCCGCAATGGAAGCGTTCATCTCCCTGTGCCCCTCCACCGCCGCACACATTGTCCCGCTGCCGCTGGGGGGGATTTTAGCATAACTGTCCCCCCCGCATTATTTCCTGGGGGGATCCGACCCCCCCGTCCCCCCTGCTTCCTACGCTCATGCCTGCGCTCTCCCTCGCTGGGCCAGGGCATGCGCAGGAAAATGAAGAAGTACACCTCAAAGAAATTAATGCTATGCAGGCAAAAAAAAACTTTTTTTACACAAAAGTGTCAATTTAAAGATTTTTTTTCTACAGAGCACATGAAAATGAAGAAGTACACCCCAAACTGTATCACCGCATTTCTCCTGTCTTCAGAAATACCTCCATTGTGGCCCTAATCTTATGTCTTGACAAACAGCAGAACCCAAACCTAAAGGAGCACCCAGAGGTTTTCACCTCACAAAATTTGCTTGGAAATGTTTTAGGCCCCTTTGTACACTTGTAATGGCGTTGAGCTGCCAAAACAATAGAAAACCCCCATAACTGACCCCATTTTGAAAACTACGGCATAAGTTGACAGTTTTATTGATACTATTCTGGGTTACATATAATTTTTAATTGCTTTATGGTATGTTTTTTGTTAGGCAAAGTTACCAAAAATGGCTGTTCTGGCACAGTTTTTATTTTTTGTTTTTTACAATGTTCATCTGACAGGTTAGATCATGTGCTATTTTTATAGAGCAGGTTGTTATGGATGCGATTATATCAAATTTGTCTACTTTCTTTGTTTCACTTTTAAATAATAAAGCATTTTTGCGGGATGAGGTGACGGTTTGATTGGTACCATTTTAGGGTACATACGGCTTTTTAATCGCTTGGTATTATACTTTTTGTGATGTAAGGTGACGAAAAATAGTTTTTTGGCACTTTTTTTTTTTTTATGGTGTTCACCGGAATGGTTAGGTGATGTGATATTTTTATAGAGCTGGTTGTTATGGACGCGGCAATACCTAATATGTATACTTTTTTTGTTTATTTCACTTTAACAGAATAAAAGCATTTTAGAAAAAAAAACGTTTTTGTGTCTCCATTTTCTGAAAGCCATATTTTCTTCATTTTTTGGGCAATTGTCTCACGTAGGGGCTCATTTTTTGTGTGATGAGGTGACGGTTTGATTGGTGCCATTTTGGGGTACATACAACTTTTTAGATCACTTTTAATAAAAAATATTTGGGAAGTGAGGTGGGCAAAATTTCAATTCCATCATAGTTTTTCTTTTCTTTTTTATGGTGTTCACCTTCCAGGGAAATTAACATTCATAGATCAGGTCGTTACAGACACGGTGATATCAAACATGTGCAGTGTATTTTATTTTTTCAATTTTTTATCAATTATAAATGTGCGGCTATAAGAAGAAATTAGATTATTTGAAAAAATAAATATTTTACCTTTTTTCACTTTTTTTTCCATCATTAGAGCGATCGCCGGCCTGGGACCGCCCTCATTGGTCCCGGGCAGTTAGATGGGTGGCCATATTGCCCTGATCGGGGTGCTGCGGGACCCGGTTGGGGCATAATTACTTAATTACATAAGTGCTTATTATCTATCCTCTCCTGAGGAGAGAGACATACTGCAGGGGCGGCAGAGGCCGGCTTATAGTGTGCTTGAGGGCGGGGGGGGGGGTTGGAATCGTGACCCAGCTTTCCCTTATGGAGACTTTCTCCCTCCTCTCTAACATGCCGGCATTTTCGGTGATCTCCGTGATACAGTGTATCAAGGTGATCACGTGATCAGAGACCGCTTGTCTCAGTCTCTGATCACCGCTCCAGCGCTTGATTTAACTTGGGCTGAAGTGCCGCCTTAAAAGGGGTTATAGAAACTCCTGAGTTTATTATTATACGATCAGAGCTGAGATGATTTCTAGGTATAAAGGAAAGCTGCCAGTATCCTCCTTTCCCCAGGACCTACCTTCTCAAAGTTGCTGCAGGAACCCTCATATTCAATCATCTGGTAGCATCTTGCTGCTGTGTGAGCAGGTAATATTCGAATGTATCCGTATAGTGGGCCCCCAAAATAAATTTTACTGGTGGGCCCTAGGCACCCCAGTCCAACATTGCTCTTTCTTATTGGCTATTAACCAAGCAAAACAGTAGATGGGCATTAACCTGTAACCGGCATCCTCCCCTAACATGTCTGTTTGAGAAATTACTTGCATCCCCCATGTTGGAACATCTATTCTTATGTCTCTCACTTTGCTGTTCATGTATTATTTGTACTAGAAATGATAAATGAATTACTGGCAATTGCAATGAAGATTCAGATGAATGACACCAATAGGGGGTGTGTCCCTGACACTGTCTAATCAGTCCAATCAGTGGTACCACTGTCATATTGGTAATACCCATCTGTACCTTCAGTGCAAACTGCTAGTAATTCATTCATAACTAAAAGGAATAATAAAGGAATGGCCCATCATAGAGCCATAAGAATAAATGCTCCAGATTTGTTATTACATGGAAAATGCAATGTAGTTACTAAAACAGACATGTAAGGACAGACAGGTCCTCTTAAAAGTGCTTGTACAGGACTTGAACATAACTTTTTTCTTCCAACCACAGTGCCACCTCTGTTTGCAGGTTAAGTGTGATATTGCAGCTTACTCCCATTCACTTCAATAAAGCTGAGCTGCAATATCAGTCACAGCCCATGCCCAGGTGCCGAGCTATTTCAGAAGGAAAGAAGACATGTTTTCTTACAACTACTTGAAATATTTTCCTGACAGATCGGCCTTAATTAATAAAATCTCTAGCATTTTATTTGGTCTTGATACTTTGTGATCTGTATGATTGTGTTTTTTTTCATAAACCATTTTCAAAGGTTTCATTCTGCATACCACTGAATTAATTTCTATAATAGATAGATGCACTTGAACGATTTCTGTTTTTAGTGATAGATGCCAAATATTATGTGCTCTGAAATGTTAAACTCCATAATTAATTTCAAAGTCAGTAATTGTGAAGTTTGAAGAAGCAGATAAAGGCTGCCAAACCACTTGAGCAGAAAAGTTGTGGTAATGGCTTCATATTATTGTTCTCTGATTTATTTAATCTCTCTTGATCAAATCAAGAAAATCCAGCTGAAACTGAGTGCCTGTGTTCTAATGACAATTGTAAAATGGCTTTGGTACGCTGCTTACAAATGCAGCTTATTTGATTGAAAAATAGCCAAACTACTTTATTAGTGTTTATCGTTCAGAATACAGAATATAATCACCATATAATGCCCCTCATGAGGCAAGTGACACAATACAGGACATTTACTTAATAAATGGCCACTCTGAAAGTCCACAGAAATGCATCAGAAGGTCAATTGAATCATACTTGTTATGAGAGAATTATGTTAACTTTTTATTCATTTTTTTTAACAATTGGAATTGGGAGAGAAAGGGGAAATTTCAATACTTAAATTTAATGCACACGAAAGACAAACAGGTAACAAAGCTTATGGGCATTCATTAACAGACAAACTGACAAAGCAAAGTGGTCTCAAAAAGCAGAGAAATGCTCAAAACCCCAAATGCTGTTGTGCATTTCTAACTGGGGGAGCAGATCCTGCAATTCCCAGCTAAAATGCATACAATGGAGGATATTTGCATGTCTACTGCGTCTTGGACCCACCTAAATCATGATCAAATCCTGATGCAAAATACTGACCATGTGATAGAGGCCTTATGAATGCTCCCACAAGAAGGCCCGTTTTTTTTTTTGTTCTTCTGACCGATCAGAAGAAAGGAAAAATAAGTGGTGATGTCAGCACTGCCTAACAGGGACACTAATGGCCTTCTAACAGACTAGTAAGGGTGGCAACAACATGAAGAGTCACAATGGTTGCCACCAAACAGACTGGTGATGGGGGAGTGGGGGCAACAACAGTGACAGTAACAGCACAAGATGGTGGCAGATCACAGTAGAAGCAGATGGTAGTAGAGGCAACAGGCGTGTGGCAGCAGGCAGGTGACCGCATCAGAACAGTGGCAGCAGCACATGGGCAGAAGTAACGGGCTATTTTTCACAATGTTCCAGCATAGAAGAACACTACAGCATGTTCATTACTACTAGAATGATCTAGACTGTTGTATAAGGTCCCAGTGTGTGGAAATCCTGGTTGATCCAGGCCTGATTCATCTTCATAAAGGTTAGTTTCTCAACATTTTGTTTTGAAAGGAGAGTTCTCTTTGGGGTAACTTTCTCACCCGCCGCACTAAACACTCGCTTTGATGCCACACTATTGGCCAGTCAGGAAAGCTTGACCAGGGTAAACTCTGCCAATTTAAGCTTGACTGCCTAATAGCCCATGGGATTTTGGTTCTAGGGGGACAGGGTGCAGTCCAAGTATGCCACCACCTACTGGTTTAGGTTCTGCTTCATGTCCTGCTGCTACTGGCTGGTTTCTTCAGTAGGTGGGTGAGGAAAAGTGCTCATTAGACACTCAAGTTTCTGCTGATTGAGCTGGTGCTGCTCCTGCCCCTACACATCCCTCAAGCAGTCATGGCAGTGGAGTGTGAGTGCCATGGTCTGTCAGGGTCATCTGCGTTGTCTTCGTCGTCGCCCTCTACCTCCTACTGCTCCACTTCTGTTTATGGTCTCCTCCTCGTCCTCCTCCTGTGCCTGTTCAACCTCCACAGGGCTCAGATGGCCTTGAGACATAGGCTCCATGACTTCTGTGCCCTCGCCAGTCAGATTTTTCAGCATCCCTTCCAGGACGTGAAGGAGTGGAATGACGTCATTCATCCCGTAATCCTGGTGACTGACAAATAAAGTGGCATACTCCAAGGGCCTGAGCAAACAGCAGGTGTTATGCATGAGCTGCCACTGTCAAACATCAAAGCTACAGGCTGTAGTGTTGTCCATCTGCATCATTAAGAAATCGGTCACGGATTTCTGCTGCTCATACAGTTGGTCCAACTTGTGGAACGTAGAGTTCTAACGTATGGAAACATTGTATATGAGGCAATGTAGGGGAACACATTCTGCCTTTGTAGCTCAAGGAGGGCATTCAAATCGCATGCTGGTACCCACATCCTCTCCTCTGGTCCATAACCCTTCCAGTGACCAAGATACTGAAGAGATCTACGGAGAACTCGAGAGTCAATTATCTTGGAGATCTGAAATTCCAAACTACCATCCACCATGACAGGAACGGGTGGCAAGGAAGACGGTTCCAAAGTTTCAACATATCTCTTCAACAAAGATTTATGAAACACATTGCGAATTTTCAGAGACTGAGGAAGTTCAAGACGAAAGGCTACCAGATTAATAATGGCAGTAATCTTATATGGGCCAATAAACCTTGGACCCAACTTCCAAGAAGGGATCTTCAACTTAATGTTTCTTGTGGACAGCCACACAAAATCACCCACATACATTTATACTCGGTGCCCATATTCCTCAAGTTATTTTGAATTTTCCGCCGTATAGATGACAATGATGACGAAAAACGTTCCTCCTCAGAAATACCAGAAGTATCAGAACCAGAGAATGTGCCAAACTGCGGGTGAAACCCAAAAACTGCATAAGAGCCTTCAGATTTTCAGGTCGATCCCAGTCCAATACAGCACGAACTTTCTCTGGATCCATTCGAAAACCTGAAGATGACAACAGGTAGCCCAAGAACTGAACCTCCTGTACAGCAAAAACATACTTCTCCAATTTTGCATACATTTTATTATCTCTTATGATCTCTTATTATCTCTTATGATCTGTAACACCTGTCTAACGTAATCCTTATGAGTCTCCACATCTGGAGAATAAATTAGTATGTCAACCAAATACACAACAACAAACCTCCCCACCAGGTGATGAAAAATGTAATTCACAAAATGCTGAAAAACCGCAGGAGCATTTGTCAACCCAAACAGCATCTTCCATTCATCCTTGATCCTGACCAGATTATATGCCCCCTTAAATCCAATTTGGAGAACAATTTAGCACCAATAATCTGGTTAAACAAATCAGGAATCAAAGGGGGTAAGGATCACGGACAGTAGGATAGATTGAGCTCATGGAAATCCAGATATGGCCTAAGGGTTCCATCCTTTTTTTAACAAAGAAAAACCGTGCTGCCAGAGGAGATTTGAAAGGTCTTATGTGTCCTTTAGCCAAAATCTCGATAATATACTCTCTCATAGCCGTTCTTTCGGGCCCAGAAAGGTTATACAACCTAGATTTTGGCAACTTAGCTCAAGGAATAAGGTTGATAGGACAATCATATTCCCGATGTGGAGGTAAATCCTGGCATCCACTTTCAGAAAATACATTGGAAAAATCACATATAAAAGAGGATAATGTTTTAGTGGTTAAAGCAGAAAAAGACATATTTAGGCAATTATCAACGCAATAATCACCCCAATCCAGAATCTGTCTAGCTTGCCAATCGATGGTTGGATTATGCTTGCTTAACCACGGTAAACCCAGAACCAACGGAGAAGGAGACCTTCCATTACAAAAGACAAGATGAAGTCCTGATGAAAGTCACCCCCTCTTAATCGGATGTCATGCACCATCTGAGACAAAAACTTCTGAGTTAGAGGTGCAAAATCAAGGGCAAAAATGGAAATGTTTTTCTCTAAAGCATTCGGTGACAACCCGTGCATATGGACGAACTGACAATCAATCAGATTCACCCCTGCCCCACTGTCGATAAACACCTCAATTCCTATAGTCTTGGACTCTTGAGCCACCTCGGCAGTCAGGAGAAATCGGGTATTACCTGTTAAAGACAAATACATGTTCTCTGACTCCCCTCTTATCCCTCCATAGTCAGATGGGAATTAGATGTCCCCTTTTCTTTTTGACGCTGAATGCATGGACATACATTGATAAAATGTCCTTTTTGTCCGCAGAAAAAACCCACACCCTTCCTACGACTAATACTCTTGATAGCAGATCCAAGAATAGCTCCCCCTAATTGCATGGGTTCGTCCCCCCTGAGAGTGGGGGCCCCTAGATCTCTCTCTCAGGCGTCTATCAATGCGTATAGCAAGAGACATAGCGGCTTCCAAAGACTCGGGATTCTCATGAAAGGCCAAAGCGTTCTTCAGCCTCTCTGATAATCCCTGACAGAACTGACTACAGAGAGCCAGATCATTCCACTCAGTATCCATAGCCCACCTCCTAAACTCAGAGCAATAGATCTCAGCAGAACGCTCTCCCTGACGAAGGCCACATAACTTGGTCTCAGCCAGGGAGGTCCGGTCCGGGTCATCATAAATGAGACCCAGAGCTCTAAAAAATTCATCCACCGACCGGAGGGGCTGCTATTCGGTCAGCAGAGAAAAAGCCCAAGACTGAGCGTCCTCTTTAAGCAACAAAATAACCACACCAACTCTCTGACTCTCATCGCTAGATGAGTGTGGACGTAGCCTAAAATACAATTTGTATGCCTGTCTGAACAAAATAAAATTATCACTTTCCCCAGAGTATCTGTCCGGAAGCACTACATTTGGTTCAGTACAGGCCTGGTAACCACCACTAGGACCAGCATCCTGTGGTCTCTGGATCTACGAGACGGTCGTGCGGAGGTCAGCTACACCTCCAAAGACAGCCCCTGCAGCTGTTCGGCCAGTGCAGCGATAGGATCCATGACTGTACTGACACAAGCAAAACATGACGGTTTGGCGGTTTATAATGTCCCGCTTCGGTGTGGGAGGGAAACCCACAACGAACATAGGAGGGAAAGGGGTGAGGGGAAAAGGAGCAGGTCACCTCCTATAGAAACCCTACTCAAAGTCCTGACTGACTGAAAGTATGAACTGACCCCAGAGGTAGGTGAGTTCATACACAGGAAGCTAAAGTCCTAACTACCCCTGGTAGGTGGTTGGTAGGACGAACAGGAGTCTCCCTCAGGCCTAAACACAAATGACAGGGAAAAGAGCAACACAAAAAATAAATAAATGGGGAAACAGACACTTAACTTCAAATGGCTATGGAAGCAAAGGAACTCCGCCGATATCCAAACACCAGCAATCCGTAAAGAGACTGAAGCTATAAACCGCACAGCATGGTGGGAGAAGCCACAATAAATAGGGAAGGTTAAATGACCACATAAGCAACACCTGAGGCAAGGGGTGTGGCCATTACCAGAAACAACACAGACACAAATTGATCCACAAGGAACCTGTCAGATCAAACCACGTGTTGCCAGTCTTACTGATCTCCTGGCACCTCTCACGGGAATGTCCGTGACAGGCTGGTACAGCTTTTTAAGAGAAGTAATGATGGCTTAAGAATCTTCACCTTGGGTGGGCACAAGCCATTAATTCTCTTAAATGTTCCGAGTCCACAATATGGAAAGGGAGGCACTGTAATACCAGCAACTTGGCCAGGTACATGTTTAGGTTCTGCGCCATTGGTGGAGCACAATGGAAGTACATGGGAGAACCCAAGCATTAAACCAGGCACTCCCTGCTCTTAAGAGAGAAGGGTGTCTGGTTCACAGGAAAAGGTCAGAAATGGATGGAACAGCATGGGGAGGATGTCTGGATGCATCTTGGACTCCTAGGTCGCTGCTGGGAACGATGTTATCCAAGTAGTATGGCACTTTTACAGACTGACAATAATACGCGCAAAACCGAAGATAAAGTGCATGTGTAGTCTTTTTGCCATCACCTTGGCGATTGCTGGCGAAACATGAGGGAGGAGGAGTATCAGGAGAAATAGATAAAGGGAAGGAACGGTTGCTGCATCAGGCTGTACCACTACATTAGTGCCGTGGTTTTTGCTGGCCTCTTTATGGTGATGCTCCATGAGTTGACGCAGGCCCATGATGTCAACATTAGCACCCTGACAGCGCTTCACCTTCTGCCCATATATCCTGCATACCACCACGCTAACATCCTCTAGTGACTTGAAATTCCCAAACTGCCGAATATGTCGTTTTACTCCCAACACTCCGTGCTGACTGCCTGTCAATGCAGGTAGGCTCCTGAGTAGGAGATGGTCTACCACATGTACGTTTGGCTTTCAATCTCATACTGCTTCCACCCTGTTGGCTCATCGGTACACAGCAAGCCTGTTACTGTCTCAGAGCTCTGCTGCCCCTCTCACCCCCTGATGATGATGTCCCTCACATGTAATGGGATACATCTAGTGTTGATCGAGCACCAAAGTGCTTGGGTGCTCGAGTAGAACACCTCGGGATGCTTGGGTGCTCTACCGAGCACCTGAGCACCATGGAAGTAAATGGGAGAACCCGAGCATTAAACCAGGCACTCCCTGCTCTTAAGAGGGGAGGGTGTCTGGTTCACAGGAAAAGGTCAGAAATGGATGGAAACACCACTGAAATGGTTCGTGAACAGCATGGGGAGGATGTCTGGATGCATCTTGGACTCCTAGGTCGCTGCTGGGAACGATGTTATCGTTGTAGTATGCCACTTTTACAGACTGACAATAATACGCGCAAAACCGAAGATAAAATCGCTTTTAGAGGAAAAATAGTTGGGAAACATTCTTTCCTGTAGAGTTACTTGTATGTAGTGCAAGTGCTGCCAAAAATTACAAGGAAGAGGCACTCTGATACAACCTGTATATCACATAAAGGAGGGCCTCATTCACATTGTGGTATAATTGTTCAGGTAGTGGGACTCCTACACTTATTAAGCCTATGCACTAAGTGAAAGGGCTGCCAAAAAGTACAAAGAAACGGCACTACAATGCACCCTTTATTACACATAAAGGAGGGCATCATACATACCCTTGAAATTAATGATTGATGGCCTACTGGTGACCCTCTAAAACATTAGGGGCGAGGGCCTGCTGCCGAGCTGACCATCTAAAACATAATGTCGCTGTCTGCAGAGTCTATGAAAAAAGTACATTGAATGTTACAGATAATGTTAGGATTTGCAAACGTTATACAGGAGGTACAGCGCAAGTAATGTCGCTGTCACCACCGGCTAATCAAAAATTACACTAAATAAGTGTCACTGATATTTAGGATGCACAAACGTTATACAGGAGGTATAGCGCAAGTAATGTCGCTGTCACCACCGGCTAATAAAAAATTACACTGAATTAATGTCACTGATATTTAGGATGCACAAACGTTATACACTGGAGAAGGCTGGAGAAGGCCACTTTCAGATATTTCAGCCCAGCACCCAGACCGAGGATACAGGTCCCACATCAAGAAATCATGTGTCATATCACCCACCACTGGAGAAGGCCACTCAGTTATTTCGGCCCCAGCACCCAGACAGAGGAGAGAGGTCCCACAGCAAGGAATCATGCGTCATATCAACCACCACCGGAGAAGGCCACTCTCCGTTATTTCGGCCCAACAACCCAGACAGAGGAGAGGTTCATTCAACTTTGGGTTGCACCGCAAGATCATGGTAAGGTTAAAAAAATGAGGATTCAATAAAGAAGTGCCACGGAATACAAGAATACATGGTTGAGGGGGAGGCAGTTATAAATGTCTATTCTGCACAAGGGAGGCACAGGTCCTGTTGGATCAATGCCTGGTTCATTTTTATGAACGTCAGCTTGTCCACGTTGGCTGTGGATAGGCGGCTGCGTTTGTCAGTAATGACGCCCCCTGCCATGCTGAATACACGTTCAGACAAAATGCTGGCCGCCGGGCAGGCCAGCACCTCCAAGGCATAAAATGCTAACTCTGGCCACGTGGACAATTTGGAGACCCAGAAGTTGAATGGGGCCGAACCATCAGTCAATACGTGGAGGGGTGTGCAGATGTACTGTTCAACCATGTTAGTGAAATGCTGCCTGCTGCTAACACGTTCCGTATCAGATGGTGTAGTTAGCTGTGGCGTGGAGACAAAACTTTTCCACATTTCTGCCATGCTAACCCTGCCCTCAGATGAGCTGGCCGTGACATAGCTGCATTGGCGACCTCTTGCTCCTCCTCTGCCTTCGGCTTGGGCTTCCACCTGTTCCCCTGTGACATTTGGGAATGCTCTCAGGAGCGCCTCTACCAGCGTGCGCTTGTACTCGCGCATCTTTCTATCACGCTCCAGTGCAGGAAGTAAGGTGGGCACATTGTCTTTGTACCGGGGATCCAGCAGGGTGGCAACCCAGTAGTCCGCACACGTTAAAATGTGGGCAACTCTGCTGTCGTTGTACAGGCACTGCAGCATGTAGTCGCTCATGTGTGCCAGGCTCCCCAAAGGTAAGGACAAGCTGTCCTCTGTGGGAGGCGTATCGTCATCGTCCTCCGTATCCCCCCAGCCACGCACCAGTGATGGACCTGAGCTGTGGCGGGTGCCACCCCGCTGTGAACCTGCTTCATCCTCATCCTCCTCCACCTCCTCCTCATCCTCGTCCTCCAGTAGTGGGCCCTGGCTGGCCACATTTGTACCTGGCCTCTGCTGTTGCAAAAAACCTCCCTCTGAGCCACTTCTAACAGACTGGCCTAAAAGTACTAAAAATGACCCCTCATCCTCCTCCTTGGCCAACTCCTCTTCCATCATCGCCCTAAGCGTTTTCTCGAGGAGACATAGAAGTGGTATTGTAACGCTGATAACGGTGTCATCGCCACTGTCCATGTTGGTGGAGTACTCGAAACAGCGCAACAGGGCACACAGGTCTCGCATGGAGGCCCAATCATTGGTGGTGAAGTGGTGCTGTTCCGCAGTGCGACTGACACGTGCATGCAGCAGCTGAAACTCCACTATGGCCTGCTGCTGCTTGCACAGTCTCTCCAGTATGTGCAAGGTGGAGTTCCACCTGGTGGGCACGTCGCATATGAGGCGGTGAGCTTGAAGGCCGAAGTACCGCTGTAGCGCAGACAGGCGAGCAGCGGCAGGATGTGAACGCCGGAAGCGCGCACAGACGGCCCTCACTTTATGCAGCAGCTCTGACATGTCGGGGTAGTTGTGAATGAACTTCTGCACCACCAAATTCAGCACATGCGCCAGGCAAGGGATGTGCTTCAAACCGGCTAGTCCCAGAGCTGCGACGAGATTTTGCCCATTATCGCACACCACCAGGCCGGGCTTGAGGCCCACCGGCAGAAACCACTCGTCGGTCTGTTGTTCAATACCCCAAACATATGAGTTTCAGAATGGCCTGCTGACGTTTACCCCGGGCTGTGCTGAAGTTGGTGGGGAAGGTGTGTGGCTGACTGGATGAGCTGGTGGAAGCAGAGGAGGAGGAAGCCGAGTAGGAGGAGGAGGCTACAGGAGGCAAAGAATGATGCCTTGCGATCCTTGGCGGCGGAAGGACGTGCGCCAAGGAACTCTCCGCCTGGGGCCCAGCCGCCACTACATTTACCCAGTGTGCAGTTAGGGAGATATAGCGTCCCTGGCCGTGCTTACTGGTCCACGTATCTGTGGTTAGGTGGACCTTTCCACAGATGGCGTTGCGCAGTGCACACTTGATTTTATCGGATACTTGGTTGTGCAGGGAAGGCACGGCTGTCTTGGAGAAGTAGTGGTGGCTGGGAACAACATACTGTGGGACAGCCATGGCCATCAGCTGTTTGAAGCTGTCTGTGTCAACCAGCCTGAATGACAGCATTTCAAAGGCCAGTAGTTTAGAAATGCTGGCATTCAGGCCCAGGGCTCGAGGGTGGCTAGGTGGGAATTTACGCATTCTCTCCAAGGTTTGTGAGATGGAGAGCTGAACGCTGCCGTTTGACATGGTGGAGATGCTTGGTGACGAAGGTGGTATTGTCGGTGGCACATCCTCTGTTTGGTGGGCGGCAGGTGCCAACATTCCTCCCGAGGCGGAGGAAGAGGCCGAGGCAGCAGCAGAAGAGGGAGCAGGGGGAGCCAGAGTGAATTCCTTGCTTTTAAGGTGTTTACTCCTCTCCAGTTCATGCTGTAGCTGTTCTTGCATGTAGATGCCTGGTCATGCAGGTTGTGCTAAGGTTCAGAACGTTAATGCCTCGCTTCAGGCTCTGATGGCACAGCGTGCAAACCACTCGGGTCTTGTCGCCAGCACATTGTTTAAAGAAGTGCCATGCCAGGGAACTCCTTGAAGCTGCCTTTGGGGTGCTCGTTCCCTGGTGGCGGTGGCCAGTAGCAGGCGAACTCTCTTGGAGGCGGCTGTTCTGCTTTTGCCCCTTGCTCTCTCTTTTGCTACGCTGTTGGCTCGGTCTCACCACTGCCTCTTCCTCTGAACTATGAAAGTCAGTGGCATGACCTTCATTCCATGTGGGGTCTAGGACCTCATCGTCCCCTGCATCGTCTTCCACACAGTCTTCCTCCCTGACCTCCTGTTCGGTCTGCACACTGCAGAAAGGCACAGTAGTGGGCACCTGTGTTTCGTCATCATCAGAGACGTGCGGACTCTGATGAGGTGGTATTCCCATGTCCTCATCATCAGGAAACATCAGTGGTTGTGCATCAGTGCATTCTATGTCTTCCACCACTGGGGAAGGTCTAGGTGGATTCCCTTGGGAAACCCTGCCAGCAGAGTCTTCAAACAGCATATGAGACTGCTGCATAACTTGAGGCTCTGACAGTTTCCCTGATATGTATGGGGGTGATGTGACAGACTGATGGGCTTGTTTTTCAGGTGCCACCTGTGCGCTTTCTGCAGAACACTGGGTGGGAGATAATGTTGTGAACATGCTGGATCCACTGTCAGCCACCCAATTCACTAGCGCCTGTACCTGCTCAGGCCTTACCATCCTTAGAACGGCATTGGACCAAATATCGCTGTAAATTCTGTCGGGTACTGGAACCTGAGGTAGTTGGTTCACTAGGACGTGTGGCTGTGGCAGAATGGCCACGTCCTCTCCCAGCACAAGAGGGTCCACTAACACCACCACGACCGCGTCCGCGTCCCTTACTAGATGTTTTCCTCATTGTTACCGTTCACCAAGCACCACAATAAGAAAAAAAATATTTGGCCCAATGTATTGATTTCAAATTCAGGCCTTTTTTTTACAGGCACCTAACACTATCTGCCTATTTATTTATTTAGCGTATTACACTAATCTAGGCACAGCAGTAACCACTGATTTAGGGGAATATCTCTTTTAGGGCTAGTATTTAGGCCCTGGATGAAAGGTATCCTTTCATGGACAGATTTATAACTTAGCCAGATAGTTTAGTAGCCCTAGTTTAATAGTGAGGGAATACAGCGATACTCAGAACAAACAAGAAAACAATAGCAAGAGTAGACAAACCAAGTGAGTAGAAACCAACCAGTTATCCATGGAGTGTAATACAACCAGTGAATTGTTAACTGTGAATGTGAAAGAATACAGTAACATATATAATAATAATTTTATCCTGGATACACTGTTGGTACCAGGATTTAAGTGCCAAGCAATACCCCCTCACTGTATAAAAACGTTGGCTTTACGGTGTATGAAGTAATACACCAGAGAAATATTAAAGAAAATAAAACATAAATAAAATCTACACTCACAGAACCTCGTAATTTTAATTGGGGTTATTTGAAGTAAAGTGATCTTCTTTTAATATAAAATGAATAAAGAGTGATTTTAATGGGGCCATAAACAGGTTTATTGTGGTCTGTTTGACCACCTTGTGTTATTTTGATTTATTGTAAATTCCTGGGCCAGAAGGGTCATTTGCGTAGTATAATCATAAACTATAAACGGATACAGTAATACAAATAAGATTAGCTTGTTCGAATTAGCAAATATGGCGAATGCGAATATATCGCTATATTCGCTAATTCAAAAAATGCATTTGCAATGGGAAAGTTGCCTATAGACAGCTCTAAGTTGGATGCGCAATGCGAAAATATTACTACCTTATTTTTTTATTTTTTTTGCAATAAACAGAATAATGATGACGAAGTATTCTACTTATTGAAAAAAAAATAAAGTCTTTTTTTTTCGCATTGTGCATCCAACTTAGAGGATTCATTAATGCTAGCAAGCCAATAGGAAAGTTGCCTTTATATCCCATTCAAAGTTCAATTCGCATTACGCGAATAAATTTTTCGCATATTATTCGCGATAACTAAAATAATGACGAATATTCGATTTGGGCAAATATATGATGAATACTCATTCGAATATTCGCGATATATTGCAAAATCGAATATGGCACCTCCCGCTCATCACTAATAATCAAGAGGCTGAGGGAGCGTTCAGTACTGCAGAGATGCTCCCTCACAACTGTGTATAATTCGTTTAGAGCAACAAATGAATTTGTACAAATCAAATCGCTGATCCTTAGTTCAAACCTATTTCAATGTAGAGTCCCTGCACCATGAATATTTGGACTAGAGCTTGCCATGGTGGGCTGTATTGAAATAGTTTCTCTTGATGTATTTACTTGGATTCAGGCAATGAGCATAAAGTTACAGTCTCTCAGGAAAGGCACAAACAGTTATTTTATATTACTGTCCTTATATAACATATAATAGCTTCCCCCTGCCTCCCTGCACTACCTGTAGTGAGCGCTTACCTGGTGGCTGGTTCATTACAGAAAAAGAGCTCACTGTCAACCCTGGCCACGCTGATCAGTGAGCAGGAATGGAGTGTATATATTTATTTATATATTGATGTACATTTCTACTAGTTATCACAGTATCGTCCGCACCATATGAGGGAGCAGTGAGGGCAGAAGCTGCCAGGTAACAGACCATCTTCCTAGTCAGCACAGCACTGCCTTGTTAGGAAGATGGATGTACCTTAGCAACGGCTCTAAAAGAGATAACTGCTAAGGGAAATTTCAGCTTCAGTTATCTACTATAAATAAAGGTTTTCCCTAAATAAACTATATTAGAAAAAATTTCGCTATCCCTGTCCCTACACATGAGCAAGTGAAAAAAAAAATATTACAGTTACACTTTAAATGAAACTGAGCTGAAATACCAGATACAGCACATGGAAAAAAGTGGTGCTTTTTTTAATTAGAGATGAGCTAAGTATTCAAAAATTTGATTCGGCTGCTCCGCCAAATTTTACAAAAAAAAATTGCTTTGTGACGAATTACTTAGACACCACCTGTCTTTGTACCCCTCAGATGCAGCATTCATAGCTGATCGATGCTTCGGACAGTAATAACAGAGTGTAAAATAAAAAATAAAAAATTTCACTACTAAGTCATACTTACATCATACATTTATTTGTGATGGCCCAGGTGACACCCTCTTCATCGAAGATCTGGCACGAAATCTCACACTGCCTGTGATGATGTCATCACGTCGGCAAGCAGTGTGACATCATACGTCACTGCGCACAAGATCTTCTATCAAGATTGTGGCGGTCAGCCCGTCGGGAGCAAATGGATGAGGTAAGTATGATTTTTTTTGTTTTTTACCGCTATTCAGGGAAAATAGATTTGCTACCACGAAGCATGAGCAAATTCAGCTTCACAGCGAATCAAATTTTCCCTGAAATTTGATTTTCTCAACACTATTTTTAATATTTCACACATTGGTTTTAAGTTGTACCAAGAGGGCTCAAAAAGGCTCAAAAATTTGCATATCTTCACCTACTAGGATGCCTTTGATTTTGCCATTGCTTTACAAGGTGTCACAGAAATGTAAAGAATTATGTTTGGTATAATTTGTGGGGTTATCTAGTGAATGAAGAAATGGTCACAAATGAAGCACCTAACGCTGGGTTCAGACCTGAGCGTTTCTGAGACGCGCGTTCTCCGCGTGTTTTTGTCGCGCGTTTTACGCGCGTTTTTGGCAATAGTAAATGCGCGTTTTACGCGCGTTTGTGTGATTTACTGCAGTGTTGTCCAATGACCAAATATCCCTGTCTATGTGAAGTTTGGCCTTTCCAGCATGTTGCAAGTTCATAAACGCGCGTTTGAACGCGCATTTTCAGTGTCAAAAACGCGCAAAATACAAGCGTATTGAAGTCTATGGGCCAAAACGCACGACAAACACCCCAAAAAAAGCTCAAGTACTTGTTTATGCGTCGGGCGTTTTTCAGCGCGTTCGAACGCGCTGTAAAACGCGAAAATGTGAACCAGTCCCATAGGGAAGCATTGGTTTGCATCGGTTATGAGTTTTACAGCGCGTTCGAACGCGCTGTAAAATGCGCAAGTGTGAACTGAGGGTAAAGGTGATCTGACCCTGCTAGGTTCATCTTCTGAACTGAGCTTCCATAACTATTAGACTTGAGATATGCATTGCATGCCTAGAGCTCCTTGTAAATCCTCCAGCAGTTTTCATTTAGCATAGTGGTGTAAATTACATTCTGAAATTGAAACATAGCCTTTTGACTTGTTTGTAGAGGTTACTAGTCACAGTAGATCAGCTCTAGCTATTTCCCAAATAATCTGAACCTGAAGAGCACTTTCACCCAACTCGTGTGATGACACAAGATCATGTGATTTTTAATTACACCTTAAGTTGGGTTGATCAATTTAATTTTACTGAAGGACAATATCATTGTTTAAAATAAAGGAGCTGATTAAGTCTTTCACGGTCATGTTATTTCTTTGTGGTATAGTCTGAGGAAAAATGAACTGATTTGCCTAAACAAATAGAAGAATAAATGCAAACATGACAAGATATTTAGGCAGAACTCATTTGGACAAAGCACAGTAAATACAAAGCTCTAATGGCACGAAAGCAATTCTGTTAAAATAAATAAAGGGATTGATTACTTGATGGGTTTCATATATAGCAAGGCTCAATGTTTTCTTATTCGCAATGCATCTGTCCTCAGCAGCAATGGGCAAGGACAACAATTTAATTTAGCAAAAATGTGACTTTGTTTAAAAGGAAATCTGTCATCACAACTTAACATTTTCTGATTCAAAGCTGAAGACGGAGCACACAGACCAGTAAAGCACTGATAAGTGAAGTAATACTTTCTAAGTAAACAAAATCCAAACTGATGCAGGGGAAAATGGGGAATTGACACTTATTTTTATTTTAGTTCATTGTTTTGTTTTTGTTTTGTCTTTTGCTAAAACACGGAGAACACACAGAATAGTAGCCTTTGAATATGGGTCAGCTCCTATAAACTAGAAATGTACATTTCATTGTCATATTGGGGATAAGGCCATGGTGCCTTTGTATCATGTGATGGCTATGACTTCAATGGGCAGATTTACTAATCCTGTTTAAACAGAATATGTCTTCAGAATATAACCTATTGTTTTAATCAAGTTTTTATGTTACATTTTCTTAAAAAATAAATTAATAAATAAATAAATAAAACCAAAACTATGCAATTTTCATACTGAATACTAAGCTTAATCAAAGACAAATACTTCCTGTTCTGCATGGATCACTTTTCAGCAGACATCTTATCACCACAGGCATGATTATAAAGAAAGATTAAGGGGCACATTTATTAGGACCAGCATTTTAGACAGCAATCTTAATAAGCCGGACTCTACATAATTTCAGCGTATGCACCGCTGCTTCTGAATGTAAGCTAGTTCCCTCGCTTAGATTTAGGGCTCATACACATGACCGTTGCATACAGCAGGTCCGCAATACACGGGGCACTGGCCTTGTGCACCCCGCATCACTTGAATGGGTCCGCAAACCCGGAGATGCGGTGCGGAAGCACGGATCGGAACCCCACGGAAGCACTACGGAGTTGTGTTTCTGTCCATGCCTGCACTACTTTTTTGCAGTTCGGACCGTCGGATGCGGATCGCGGACGCCATTCAAGTGAATGCGTCTGCGATCCACATGTGGCTGCCCCACAGTCGGTGCCCATGCATTGCGGACCGCAATTTTTGGTCCGCAGTACGGTCGTGTTAATGAGCCCTTGGACTGTTTTCTACATCTAAGGCATAGAAAGTGGTAAATGAGAGGGGGCCAGCGCCCATGCCACACCAACTTTTTTAGACCTGACATGAGCAGGGAAAAGTCCCAGATTGCGTTGCAAAGGTAATGCACTCTAATTCTTTTGCCATTTGCCAAATTACTTATATCATAGAATGCATGAGAACTGCTTTGCACATGTTCTACCACTTCATTCTGTAGCCTAACACTTTAGTTTAGAAAAGCTATTTCAGTTTTCCTACTCCAACCTCCTACTAGAGTGAGAGTGAATCTCATTGATGCAGGACTCCTGCATAACGGAAACCAGATGGATCCGTTATGCGGCCCATAGACTTTTATTATGACAGAATCCAAAATGGAATGCCTCTTGAAGGCATTCCATTATACATTCCGTCATAGAATTCCGTCATGGCCCGTGGTAACAGAATTGTCAGAAAGCTCGAACCCGAATGCCAAACTCGAACTTCAAAACATGCTTCGCTTATTACTAAATACAATCTGAAAGCACCATGTTAAGAGCAGGTGGAGCTGAACAGGTTGATATATTTATGTTGGAAAAAATTCTGTAAAACCTGTAATTTATACATTTATATATTTTCTTTTTCTAACAGCTATTGGTAAAGGGAGGAGGTGTTATTAGTTAGTGACAGCTATATGTTATGTACACTTATACACACAAAGCTATCAGTCATTGATACCTCCTTTCTGTACCGATAGCTGTTTACAGGAGGTGTAAAAAGCAAAGATATGCTGTAAATCTATAAAATACATATTTTACTGAATCTTTTCCCATAAAAAATATATATGAATGCGCTCAGCTTCTCCTGCTCTATAAGACAATGCTTTCAGATTGCATTTTGTGGCAACAGGCCTTCTTAAAGACAAAAAATGACAGACAAAATATCTTTGTTTTATTAATGTCATGGGTCTTTTACCATCGACAGTTCAGGTAAAATTGCGACAGATATATTTAGGAAAAGCACTGGCAATAATAATTTATTACAATGGGAGAGTTGACATCCTACTGCCCTTAAAAGAGGAATTCTGAAGGGTCAGTATCTCAGAGTGTGGAGAAATTGCTCCGAAATGATGGATTTAAAGTGGGGGCCTTTGATCTGAGTTACCAAACGAGGCTACCCACAAGTGGTAATTAAGCAGGCGTACCAACATTCACTTAGCTGCAATTGGGAACTATTAGTATGTACGAAGGCTATTAATTCACAAAATAATGCAATCTGGATAATCAGCACTTTTGACAAGGCTCGTAAGGAGGTTAAGGAAATTTTGGAGGCCCACTAGTGCATTTTTAGACTCAATGCATCCCGAAAATGGTAAGAGTGCTTTTCTGGATTTTTCGCTGCATGAAATAGCATAGCAAACTGTGATATTGTGAGCAAAAGGGCCCAGCTCCGACCCTAACGCCCAAATACTATGGCGGAGAACGGGAGCGCATAGTTCCCTGCCCTGCAGATCACGTCTATAGGCTTCAAGCCTAGTTAGGCCTGAAGCTTATGCGATAGTGAAATCCTGGTGCACACAGACGTGATGATGTCATCGCATGCATGTGCACACCTGCCTCATCCCTGCCTGTAGCATTTACAAGCGAGCCCCACGAGTCTGGGACACAGGTAAGTATTTGCTTTTGTTTTTGTTTTTTGTGTGCCAACTTTGGGAGACATTACTGGGGGGCACAGGAGGATATTACTACTGTGGGGGCAGTGTGGGGGGAAATTAATACTGTGGGGGCAATGTAGGGGAAATTTCTACTGTGGGGGCAGTGTGGGGGAAAATTACTACTGTGGGGGCAGTTTGGGGGAAATTACTAGTGATGAGCGGCAGGGACAATATTCAAATTTGCCACATTTTGCGAATATGTGGTAGAATATTTGCAAATATCGCAAACATTCTCTTGTATGTGAAAAATCGGCAATGTAATATGCACATTAATCAAGTAAGATCGGGTTATAGGCAACTTTCCTATTGGGTTGTCTTGCTAGAATTCGCGAATCTGTAGAATATAGTGTGATATATATTCGTAAAAACGAATATTAATTTCTTTTCCATCTGAACCCATAAGTAAATGTAATGGGTTCATATAAAAAAAAATAAGATAATTCGTTTTTACGAATATATCATTATATTCTGCATATTCGCGATTTCTAGCAAGCCAACCCAATAGAAAAGTTGCCTAAAACCTGCCCTTACTCGATTAACACGCATATTACATTGCCGATTTTTCGCATGAGCTAAAATAAATTAAATAATGAAGAATATTCTAATTCACTACTGAATTAAAATATTAATTTTAATGAATACATATCACTATATTCGAAATATTTGAAGCGCCGATATTCGCAATGAGAATTTGCAATTCGAATATTCGTGCTCAACGCGTAAAATTACTGCTGTGTGGGTAGTGTGTGGGGAAAATTACTACTGTGGGGCTAGTGTGGGGGAAAATTTCTACTGTGGGGGCAGTGTCCCAGATACCATAGGGACATTTGGGGGTAATTTATCAAACTGGTGTGAAGTAGCAATAAAAAGGTAATGAGTCCCCCAGTACGTATCTCACAAATGCAGCGAGTCCTAAAGGTGAAGTGGGGCAATGTGGTGGAAAATTCACACGTAGCGACTTTTTCAAAATAGGGACCGCGCACACTTTCTAATCCTTCTGTCCAATTGAGCTGTTCACTGATGACCACATGGGTTAATAGGGTTTTCACAGAAAAATCACCTCCTCCTTATGATCTGCGGAGCAATCAAGGTGTACTAATAGTGAAGTATTGTTGAACTGAATCACAGCAGCGCATATAGATGGTACTTACGAGCTGTTCGCAAAAAGTTCGGCATTCAAACAGACATATGCCAAATCTTCACTCTCTCATCTGTTCGGCACCTCCAGTATTGTAAACTCATGAAGCAAGTGCGCATATAATCATCCATAAAAATCTATCAAGCCCGACTCGGGTTTCGCATCACCATGCTTCGTCAGGGGCGTTCCACTGGCGTGAAGTAGAGCTGGCTTAGTTGCCCATAGCAACCAGATTCCAGCTTTAATTTTTGACAGCTCCTTTGAAAAATGAATAACTGCATATTTGCGATTTCTAGCAAGCCAACCCAATAGGAAAGTTGCCTATAACCCGTCCTTACTCGATTAACATGCATATAACATTGCTGATTTTTCGCTTAAGCTAAAATAAATTAAATAATGAAGAATATTCTAATTCATTACTGAATTAGAATATTAGTTTTAATGAATATATATCACTATATTCGAAATATTCACGGATTATCGAAGTGGCGATATTTGCGATAAAAATTCGCAATTCGAATATTCACGCTCAACACTAAAAATTACTGCTCTGGGGGCTGTGTGTGGGGAAATTACTACTGTCGGGGCAGTGTGGGGGGAAAATGACTACTGTAGAGGCAGTTTGGGGGAAAATTACTACTGTGGGGACAGTGTGTGGGAAAAATTACTACTGTGGGGTAGTGTGGGGGAAAATTACTACTGTGGGGGCAAGTGTGGGGGAAATTACTACTGTGGGGTCAGTGTGGGGGGAAATTTCCACTGTGGGGGGCAGTGTGGGTGAAAATTACTACTGTGGAGGCAGTGTGTGGAAAAATTGCAACTGTGGGGGCAAACTATTTCTATAACCGTTTCTATTGGGGAGGAACTGTAGTGGCATTTCTATTATATGGACATATTAGGGGACATTATTTTTCAGGGATACTTTACAGGCATCATTACCTGGAGCACAATATAGGATGTTATTATTACTGTGGGAACTCTAGAGGACATTATAATTGATGTACAACCAGATTCCACCTTAAATTTTTGACAGCTCCTTTGAAAAATGAAAGGTGGAATCTGATTGGCTGCTATGCAACTAAGCCAGTTCTACTTTACACCAGTTTGATAAATGACTACAATTATGAGAATTCTAATGTGTCTGTGTAACAAACTCTGTAGAGATGAGATGCGGCTGAAAGAATTAGTCATGGCATTCTGGGTCAAATGGGGGAGAAGAGGAAAAAGAAGGTCTACATGACAGGATATGTTTCTGGATGTAAGAGGTATGTGGTGCTGTATTCTCCTATATGTAGTGCTGGCTCACTACTGTGTGTTTAATCTTCTTCTCCAAGTCTTTTTTATTATAAGCTATGTATTTTAAATTTGGCAACTAAAAATTTAATTTGGATCCCAATTTTTTTTAGTTTAGGAGTAGTATTGAGCGAACAGTTCGAGAATCGTCCGTACCGAATTTTGGGGTGTCCGTGACACGGACCCGAACCCGGACATTTTCAAAAAAGTTCGGGTTCGGGTCCGGTGTTCGTCGATTACTTCCCGCTTACTGAAGGGCTGCACAGCAGCCAATCAGCTAGCGTTTTACTTCTTGCCCTAAGAGCCCATCACAGCCATGCCTACTAATGGCATGGCTGTGATTGGCCAAGTGCAGCATGTGACCCAGCCTCTATTTAAGCTGGAGTCACGTAGCGCCGCACGTCACACTGCTCTGATTAGTGTAGGGAGAGGACGCAGCTTCTGTGAGCGCGAGATAGGCAGGGATAAAGAAGTGAATGATCTACCTTTCTACACCTGTGCATCAGAACAACTCAGCTGAGCTGTTCACTGAAAGTCACTATTTTGTTGAGACTGGCCAGAGCGATTTTTACTGGCACATGTAACTGGGCTGACCGGCGGTGGCCATTTTGGGACTTGTGGTGCGCCAGCACTTGCTGCCACAGAGTCTAAACCAAAGCTCCAAAGAAGTGAAAATTCTACACCTGTGAATCAGAACAACAGCGATTCAGCTGCTCAGTCAAAGTCAATTTTTTTTCTGGCTGGGCAGACCGTTTTCTGGCACATGTTACTGGGCTGATAGGCAGCAGCCATTTTGGGACTTGTGGTGCTACAGCAAAAGCTGCCACAACGTCCATTAATCTCATGTAATAGTCGATTTTTTTATAGATATACTACATCAGGGGTTTGCCTGTGCTTGTGTCACCCATACTAACTGCAAAGATATTTAATATATCAGTGGTGAAACTGAAAATAACCCACTTGGATAGCAAATCCCATGAATGTGCTGTTCCAGCTAGGCTAGCCAGTGCCACTACAGCCAAGTCCAATACTGTCAGCCAGAAATATTTTTTTTTTTTATGTGCCAGAAATATAAATTAAAAAAAGCTTTCACCGTAATAATAAAATTATTCTGGTGTTAGACCAGAAGAAGCACTCCTGTTGTAATTAATACTGTAAAAAGGCTTAGGCAATATTTCTCCCAGTGTGGGAAATTTATCTAGCAAAACTAGCATTTTAAAAATTCCGGTGTTCTGAAATACTAGCAGTCCTCTTGTAATTAATACCGCCAAAAGGCATTATTGTCCAGTGTTGTAATTTTGGTGAAAAAAAGGCCAATTTAATCAATCTGGTGTTTGTTAGACCAGAAAAACTCGGCCTCACGTTTTCACTCCTCTAAAATGGAATTATATTTCCCCGTGTGGGGATCTATGTACCAAAACTAGCATTATAAAAAATCTGGTGTCCAATTAGCAGCAGTGTTCTTGTAATTAATACCGCAAAAAGGAATTATATCTTCCAGTGTGGGAATTTTGGGGCTAAAAAATAATATATTTTATTGTGGTGCGAGTTGAATCGCAACAATGAGGAAACATTCTATTAAGGGACGAGGACGCGGTCGTGGTGGTGTCCGTGGAGCCTCTGTTGCTGGCAGAGGACGTGGCCGTTCGGCCTCAGGCGCACAAAGTAGTGAAACAACTCCCTCAAGTAGCCGGCAGAATTAACAGCGATATTTGGTGGGGCCTAATGCCGTTATGAGGATGGTAAGGCCTGAGCAGGTACAGGCATTAGTCGATTGGGTGGCCGACAGTGCTTCCAGCACGTTCACCACATTGTCTTCCGCCCAGTCTTCTGCAGAAAGCGCACAGGTGGCACCTGAAAACCAAGCCCATCAGTCTGTCACATCACCCCCATGCATATCAGGGAAACTGGCTGAGCCTCAAGTTATGCAGCAGTCTCTTCTTCTGTTTGAAGACTCTGCTCCCACGGTTTTCCAGGGGCGTCCACCTATCCCTTCCCCAGCGGTGGAAGACATTCCATGCACTGACGCACAACCACTTATGTATCCAGATGATGAGGACATGGGAATACCACCACAGCAGAGTGACCGAGTGTCTGATGATGACGAAACACAGGTGCCCACTGCCGCGTCTTATTACAGTGTGCAGACTGAACAGGAGGAGGTCAGGGAGGAAGACTGGGTGGAAGACGATGCAGAGGACGATGAGGTCTTAGACCCCACATGGACTGAAGGTCGTGCCGCTGACTTAACCCCTTTGGGACACATGACGTACCGGTACGGCATGTTTCCCGAGTCCTTAAGGACACATGACGTACCGGTACGTCATGAGTTGTTCCGATCACTGCTGCTCAGCTGGCAGTGATCGGAACAAGGTACCTGCTGAAATCATTCAGCAGGTACCTTGTTACAATGCCCAGGGGGGTCCTGTGACCCCCCCATATGGGCGATCGCTGCAAACCGCAGGTCAATTCAGACCTGCGGTTTGCAGCGCTCATGCGATCTCTGATCCCCGCGGTCTATGACCGCGGGATCA
>CM065592.1:226659562-226694534 GCA_033119425.1 Bufotes viridis
CCTGTTTTTGTTTTGCCACGTTATTTCCGTTGTCTGTGAACTGTCACCAAAGAGACTGTTTTTCATTTATGGTGTGCAAGTGTGAATAAAACACTGTTTGTTGCACAATCTGGACTCCTTGTTTTGCCTCTAAACTGCACCCGCACCGCTGTCTACCAGAGCGACTCCCCACAATATACACACACACACTAGACATTAGGCCCGTTACAATAACGGGCACTAGAACATTACTGCGAGCACTGTTATTGGGGGGGGCGTCTGTGGCCGACGCAGTTTTATGGGGGGGGGTCTGTGGCCGACGCACTGTTATGGGGGGGGGGTCTGTGGCGACGCACTGTTATGGGGGAGGGGGGGTCTGTGGCCGACGCACGGTTATGGGGGGGGGGGTCTGTGGCCGACGCACTGTTATGGGAGGGGGGTCTGTGGCCGACGCAATGTTATGGGGGATCAGTGGCTGGCACTGTTATGGGGGATCAGTGGCTGGCACTGTTATGGGGGGGGTCTGTAGATGGCACACTGTTATGGGGGGGAGGAACTGTGAATGGCACTGTTATGGGGGGATCTGTGGAGGACACACTGTTATGGGGCGGATCTGTGGATGGCTCACTGTTATGGGGGGGGGTCTGTGAATGGAACTGTTATGGGGGGAGATCTGTGGAGGACACACTGTTATGGGGGTCTATGGCTGACACTGTTATGAGGGATCAGTGGCTGACACTGTTATGGGGGTCGTCTGTGGATGACACAGTTATAGGGGATCTGTGGATGGCACAGTTATGGGGGGGATCTGTGGAGAACACACTCTTATGGGGGTCTATGGCTGACACTGTCATGGGGGTCTGTGGCTGACACTTTTACGCCGTTGTGGGGGTCGTCGGTGGCCGACGCCGTTGTGGGGGTCGTCGGTGGCCGATGCCGTTGTGGGGGTCGTCGGTGGCCGACGCCGTTGTGGGGGTCGTCGGTGGCCGACGCCGTTGTGGGGGTCGTTGGTGGCCGACGCCGTTGTGGGGGTCGTCGGTGGCCGACACCGTTATGGGAGTGGTCTGTGGCCGACACCGTTATGGGGGTGGTCTGTGGCTGACACTGTTATGGGGGTGGTCTGTCGATCACACATAGCATAAGATGCATTCCCAGATACCCCCATAACAGTGTCGCTGTTTACTGTGATTGTAATGGCAGCGGGCCCGGTTCAGTCACTGTATTGCATCGGGCCCCGCTCAGAGAAGTAATACTATGAGCAGCTGTAATAGTAATAACGATCTTCTCTTCTTAACTTACTACATGTTGAGGCATGAGACCGGCTGTGTAGTAAGTTAAGAAGAGAAGATCGGTATTATTACAGCTACTCATAGTATTACTTCTCTGAGCGGGGCCCAATGCAATACATTGACTGCAGCAGGCCCCACTACAATTACAATAGGATGCCGCACTGTTTTGTCTGTGGAGTGTGTGCTGATTGGTCAGTGTGCCACGCATGTGCACTTCAGTATTCGGCACACACGCAAGGACGCCACTCACATAGTCATTTTATTAGTGTGTATATATATATATATATATATACACAATCATCAAAAACAAGGCAGCACTCCAAGAATAATGAAGAAAGTGGACCCTTTATTCACCCTTCAGCGACGTTTCAACCACTCAATGTGGTCTTTATCAAGCATAAACCAACAGTGTCAACTGGGCATATATATACGCATCATGCAAAGTGATAATTAATTGCCAATAAAATAGAAAAATAAATCATACAGTGCTTATGATTATATGTACAATTACAAAAAATATCGTGATCATAAGGAATACAAAAGTTTGTATTAATGTGAGAAAATCCACCAGTGTGGAGTACTAGTAAATATCAGAATTCACCTAAATGTGTAAATCAATAGGTGTTATGTACACCTGTGTAATAAAGTGAACATTAAAATCAGCCGAAGCAACTTACTATAATAAAAAAACTTACACAATAGACGAGGAGGTACGGCGCCAAAGTCAGCGTCTGCTAATGGCTAAATGTGCATGCTCCGGTGCCAAGCAACAAGGCGCTCAATCGTTCTGACGTCAGGCGACGCCCACCCAGGTACATGACATGTCACATGACATGAATTGGTCATGCGGCAGGCCATGCCGAGGCAAACCATCGCGAGACAACCAGGGAGACCGAGCGTCAAGGCTGTCAGTGAAACGTCACACCTACAAGGCGGAGCCACACGCTGCAGGCTGGAACATTACGCCGAATGTACAGACCGTGTCAGCGGTGGCTCATCATCATAAGGGGGACGCAACCATCGGGCCAATAGATTGGGCACCAGAAATAATCGGATCACATTGGGAACACATCAAAATAATGATATATAACCGGGAATTACTCCCAAAGTAGCAAATAATAATTATAGTAATACACGGCTCCACGGGCTTAGAGAAAACCCCGTAGCCAGTGGCTACACCAGGGTCACTGGTCCTCACCATTGCTATATTTGAAAGTCAGAGGGGGCTATTGTGGCAATATAAATTGACTTGATCATCACCACCAGCCTATTATGGGGCCAGGGTGCAAGACAGTGTCAATGTCATGCTCCTCTGGACCCAAAGTCTCCTCAACATATCCACAGGGTAAATGTTTATCAAGCCCTAGCCATAATGTCCATTGTAATTGTGAATTTGAACTGTGCCCTATGGATCCATCATGAAAAAGATGAATGACGCAGAAACATCTGGGGACGTCCTCCAAGTCATGGTGATAAACTTGATACAAAATCTAGAAAACGAGGAAAATTTAAATATTGGTTCTTTTGTCAATAAAACACAATATGGAGCTAATTTAAATAAAAACACCATTGGTTGTGTCACGTATCAGGTGAAGTACCAGGAGAGGTACCCAGGGGGATAAGGTGTGCATACCAACCCCCCAAAACAGAAGGATGTCTATATGACACTACATTAAGTTCCATTTAAATTCCACATTTAGACCAACAGGTCTGAGGGTCTGAAGGCGGTAAATCCAATAAAGCTCTCTTTTTTTGAGGGTTAATGTGCGATCGCCCCCTCATCTCGGCATTTGAACCTGATCAAGGATCATAAATCTAAGATCCTTTTAGTTGTGGCCAGCTTCTGTAAAATGTTTTTGTACCGGTAAATCCTTCCTTTTGCGTCTAATAGTGAATCTGTGGTTGTTGAGTCTAGTCTTCATGTCACAAGTGGTCTCCCCCACATAGAGGAGACCACAGGGACATGTAAGCACATACACCACAAATGCACTATCACAGGTCAAGAATTTACGTATCTCTGAATGGACCCCCGAAATGGGGTGAATGAATTTATCACCCTTGATCATAAATGGGCAGTTGACGCAATGTAAACATGGATAACAACCCCTACGTTTACTACCAATATATGTTTGTACCAGATGTTTAGGGGGTATATCTGCCCGCACAAGCTTATCCCTTAAATTGCTAGGCCATCTGCAAGAAAGAAGGAGTGGGACCGCAAAGGCCTCAATCGGTGGAAGATTACTTGCCAATATGGACCAATGTTTCCGTATGATGTTAGCTACTGTGTTACTTTGTTCAGAATAGGTGGATATAAAAGGAATACGTTCCATCTTATCAACAGTGGTATGTGCACTAGCAGGAGCTAACTGTTTGACCCTATTAGATGCTTATGGATCAGTGTTGTGGGGTAACCTCTCTGTCTGAATTTATGTACCATCTGATCATACCGTCCAGGTAGTTTATCTGGAATTTGTACAATTCGTTTATCTCGAAGCAATTGACTGTATGGTAAAGATGCAATGGTAGATCTGGGGTGACAACTATTATATTGCAACAAGGAGTTGCAGTCAGTAGGTTTAGTATAAATATCGGTCAGTAATTTGTTGCCTACCACAGAGACCATTGTATCAAGAAATTGCACCTGTGTAAGTCAGTGTAAAGGCAATATCTGGATCCATCTGGTTCAAATACACATGAAATTGATCCAGTGAACCTACATCACTGTGCCAGATGAGGAAGATGTCATCTATGTATCGCCACCACCCCAGAACATTACTGAAGTGGTGGGACACAGACAAGGTCCTCCTCGAGGGCCGCCATGAAGACATTGGCATACGTCAGTGCCACATTTGACCCCATGGCGGTCCCTCGTAACTGCAGGTAAAAAGAATCCATAAACATAAAGTAATTGTTACGGAGCACCAGCTCTAATAGTTGCAAAATAAATAGGCGACAATCATGTGACATGTCATGTGTAGAGATGAGCGAACACCTGGATGTTCGGGTTCGAGAGGTTCGGCCGAACTTCCGGAAAATGTCCGGGTTTGTGATCCGAACTCAGCCCGAACTTTATCCCGAACCCGAACCCCATAGAAGTCAATGGGGACCCGAACTTTTGGGCACTAAAAAGGCTGTAAAAGACTCCCGGAAAGGGCTAGAGGGCTGCAAAAGGCAGCAAAATGTAGGTAAATCCCCTGCAAACAAATGTAGATAGGGAAATGAATTAAAATAAAATAAAATAAATAAAAATTAACCAATATCAATTGAGAGAGGTCCCACAGCAAGGAATCATAGCGCCATATCACCCACCACTGGAGAAGGCCACTCTATTTATTTTGGACCAGCACCCAGACAGAGGATACAGGTCCCACAGCAAGGAATCATGCGTCATATCAACCACCACCGGAGAAGGCCACTCATTTATTTTGGACCAGCACCCAGACAGAGGATACAGGTCCCACATCAAGGAATCATGCGTCATATCAACCCTCACCGGAGAAGGCCACTCTCATTTATTTTGGACCAGCACCCAGACAGAGGATACAGGTCCCACAGCAAGGAATCATGCCTCATATCAACCACCACCGGAGAAGGCCACTCTCATGTATTTTGGACCAGCACCCAGACAGAGGAGAGAGGTCCCACATCAAGGAATCATGCGTCATATCAACCACCACCGGAGAAGGCCACTCTCATTTATTTCGGACCAGCACCCAGACAGAGGAGAGAGGTTTTCACAGCAGAGAATCAGGCATTTAGATCACTCACCACAGGAGTAGGCCATCATTTAATGGGACCCCGGCAACCATGTCAGATGGCACAAACATCAGTTTCACATTACCCAGCACAAGAGAAGGCCACTTTGAGAGACTTTGACCCCTGCACCCAGACGGAGGAGAGAGGTTTCACAGCAGAGAATCAGGCATTTATATCAGCCAGCACAGGAGAAGGCCTCTTTCAGTGACTTAGGCCTTAGCACCGACACAGAGGAGACAGGTCAGATAGCACAAGCATCAGTTTTACATCAACCACCACAGGAGTAGGCCACCTTTTGTTTCTTTGACCCCTGCACCCAGAAAGAGGAGAGAGGTCCCACAGCAGAGATTCAGGCATTTATATCAGCCAGCACAGGAGAAGGCCGCTTTCAGTGATTTAGGCCTTAGCACCGACACAGAGGAGACAGGTCAGATAGCACAAGCATCAGTTTCACATCAACCACCACAGGAGTAGGCCACCTTTTGTTTCTTTGACCCCTGCACCCAGACGGAGGAGAGAGGTCCCACAGCAGAGATTCAGGCATTTATATCAGACAGCACAGGAGAAGGCCGCTTTCAGTGACTTAGGCCTTAGCACCGACACAGAGGAGACAGGTCAGATAGCACAGGCATCAGTTTTACATCAACCACCACAGGAGTAGGCCACCTTTTGTTTCTTTGACCCCTGCACCCAGAAAGAGGAGAGAGGTCCCACAGCAGAGATTCAGGCATTTATATCAGCCAGCACAGGAGAAGGCCGCTTTCAGTGACTTAGGCCTTAGCACCGACATAGAGGAGACAGGTCAGATAGCACAAGCATCAGTTTCACATCAACCACCACAGGAGAAGGGCACTTTTAGAGACTTTGACCCTGCACCCAGACGGAGGAGAGAGGTCCCACAGCAGAGATTCAGGCATTTATATCAGACAGCACAGGAGAAGGCCGCTCAGTGACTTAGGCCTTAGCACCGACACAGAGGAGACAGGTCAGATAGCACAAGCATCAGTTTCACATCAACCACCACAGGAGAAGGGCACTTTTAGAGACTTTGACCCCTGCAGCCACACGGAGGAGAGAGGTCCCACAGCAGAGATTCAGGCATTTATATCAGCCACCACAGGAGAAGGCCGCTTTCAGTGACTTTGGCCCCCTGCACCCACACAAAGGAGACATGTCAGACAGCACAAGTATAACATTCATATCACCCAGCACAGGAGAAGGACACTTTCATGTACTTTGGCCCCGGCACCCAGACAGACGGAAGGTTCATTCAACTCTGGGTTGCATCCCAAGATCCTACTTAATTTCAAAAATTGATTTTTCAATGAAGAAGTGGCCAGGAGTACAAGACAACATGGTTTAAGGCAGTTATTAAGGACTACTATGCACAAGGGAGGGTCAGGTCTTGTGGGATCCATGCCTGGTTCATTTTTATAAACGTCAGCTTGTCCACGTTGGCTGCGGACAGGCGGCTGCGTTTGTCAGTAATGACGCCCCCTGCCGTGCTGAATACACGTTCAGATAAAACGCTGGCCGCCGGGCAGGCCAGCACCTCCAAGGCATAACATGCCAATTCTGGCCACGTGGACAACCCAGAAGTTGAATGGGGCCGAACCATCCGTCAGTACGTGGAGTTGTGTGCAGACGTACTGTTCAACCATGTTAGTGAAATGTTGCCTCCTGCTAACACGTTCCGTATCAGGTGGTGGGGCAGTTAGCTGTGGCGTAGAGACAAAACTTTTCCACATTTCTGCCATGCTAACCCTGCCCTCAGAGGAGCTGGCCGTGACACTGCTGCGTGGGCGACCTCTAGCTCCTCCTCTGCCTTGGCCTTGGCCTTCCACCTGTTCCCCTGTGACAGTTGGGAATGCTCTCAGGAGCGCGTCTACCAGCGTGCGCTTGTACTCGCGCATCTTCCTATCACGCTCCAGTGTAGGAAGTAAAGTGGGCACATTGTCTTTGTACCGTGGATTCAGCAGGGTGGCCACCCAGTAGTCAGCACACGTTAAAATGTGGGCAACTCTGCTGTCGTTGCGCAGGCACTGCAGCATGTAATCGCTCATGTGTGCCAGGCTCCCAGAGGTAAGGACAAGCTGTCCTCTGTGGGAGGCGATCGTCATCATCCTCTGTATCCCCCAGCCACGCACCAGGGATGTGCCTGCGCTGTGCTGGGTGCCACCCCGCTGTGAACCTGCTTCATCCTCATCCTCCTCCACCTCCTCCTCATCCTCCTCGTCCCTCCAGTAGTGGTCCCTGGCTGGCCACATTTGTACCTGCCCTCTGCTGTTGCAAAAACCTCCCTCTGAGCCACTTCTAACAGACTGGCCTGAAAGTGCTAAAACGACCCGTCATCCTCCTCCTCCTCCCTGGCCCTGGCCCACCTCCTCTTCCATCATCGCCCTAAGCGTTTTCTCTAGGAGACATAGAATTGGTATTGTCACGCTGATAACAGTGGCATCGCCACTGGCCATGTTGGTGGCGTACTCTAAACAGCGCAACAGGGCACACAGGTCTCGCATGGAGGCCCAATCATTGGTGGTGAAGTGGTGCTGTTCCGCAGTGCGACTGACCCGTGCGTGCTGCAGCTGAAACTCCACTATGGCCTGCTGCTGCTCACACAGTCTCTCCAGCATGTGCAAGGTGGAGTTCCACCGGGGGGCACGCCGCATATTAGGCGGTGAGCGGGAAGGCCGAAGTTCCGCTGTAGCGCTGACAGGCGAGCAGCGGCAGGATGTGAACGCCGGAAGCGCGCACAGACGGCCCGCACTTTATGCAGCAGCTCTGCCATGTCTGGGTAGTTGTGAATGAACTTTTGCACCACCAAATTCAGCACATGCGCCAGGCAAGGGATGTGCGTCAAACCGGCTAGTCCCAGAGCTGCCACGGGCTTGAGGCCCACCGGCAGCAACCACTGGTCGGTCTGTTGTTCAATACCCCGCCACAACTCCTGCGCGGTGTGGGGCCTGTCCCCCAAACATATGAGTTTCAGAATGGCCTGCTGACGTTTACTGGCTGTGCTGAAGTTGGTGGTGAAGGTGTGTGGCTGACTGGATGAGCTGGTGGAAGCAGAGGAGGAGGAGGAGGAAGCCGAGTAGGAGGAGGAGGCTACAGGAGGCAAAGAATGATGCCCTGTGATCCTTGGCGGCGGAAGGACGTGCGCCAAGGAACTCTCCGCCTGGGGCCCAGCCGCCACTACATTTACCCAGTGTGCAGTTAGGGAGATATAGCGTCCCTGGCCGTGCTTACTGGTCCACGTATCTGTGGTTAGGTGGACCTTGCCACAAATGGCGTTGCGCAGTGCACACTTGATTTTATTGGACACTTGCATGTGCAGGGAAGGCACAGCTGTCTTGGAGAAGTAGTGGCGGCTGGGAACCACATACTGGGGGACAGCCATGGCCATCAGCTGTTTGAAGCTGTCTGTGTCCACCAGCCGGAATGACAGCATTTCAAAGGCCAGTAGTTTAGAAATGCTGGCATTCAGGCCAAGGGCTCGAGGGTGACTAGGTGGAAATTTGCGCTTCCTCTCAAAGGTTTGAGAGACGGAGAGCTGAACGCTGCTGTGTGAAATAGTGGAGACGCTAGGTGACGGTGGCGATGGTGTCGGTGGCACATCCTCTGTTTGCTGCTCGGCAGGTGGCAACATTCCTCTCGAGGCGGAAGCCAAGGCAGCAGCGCTAGAGGGAGCAGGGGGAGCCTGAGCGGGTTCCTTGTTTTTAAGGTGTGTACTCCACTGCAGTTCATGCTTTGCATGTAGATGCCTGATCATGCAGGTGGTGCTCAGGTTAAGAACGTTAATGCCTCGCCTCAGGGTCTGATGGCACAGCGTGCAAACCACTCTGGTCTTGTCCTCAGCACATTGTTTGAAGAAGTGCCATGCCAGGGAACTCCTTGAAGATGCCTTTGGGGTGCTGGGTCCCTGTTGGCGCTGGCCAATAGCAGGCGAACTCTCTGGACGGCGGCTGTTCTGCTTTTGCCCCCTGCTCCCTCTTTGGCTTCGCTGTTGTCTCGGTCTCACCACTGCCTCTTCCTCTGAACTATTTAAGTCAGCGGCACGACCTTCAGTCCATGTGGGGTCTAAGACCTCATCGTCCTCTGCATCGTTTTCCACCCAGTCTTCCTCCCTAACCTCCTCCTGTTCAGTCTGCACACTGCAATAAGACGCGGCAGTGGGCACCAGTGTTTCGTCATCATCAGAGACTCGGTCACTCTGCTGTGGTGGTATTCCCATGTCCTCATCATCTGGATACATAAGTGGTTGTGCGTCAGTGCATGGAATGTCTTCCACCGCTGGGGAAGGGCGAGGTGGACGCCCCTGGAAAACCGTGGGAGCAGAGTCTTCAAAAAGAATAAGAGACTGCTGCATAACTTGAGGCTCAGCCAGTTTCCCTGATATGCATGGGGGTGATGTGACAGACTGATGGGCTTGGTTTTCAGGTGCCACCTGTGCGCTTTCCGCAGAAGACTGGGCGGAAGACAATGTGATGAACGTGCTGGAAGCACTGTCGGCCACCCAATCGACTAATGCCTGTACCTGCTCTGGCCTTACCATCCTCATAACGGCATTGGGCCCCACCAAATATCGCTGTAAATTCTGCCGGCTACTTGAGGGAGTTGGTTCACTACTTTGTGCGCCTGAGGCCGAACGGCCACGTCCTCTGCCAGCAACAGAGGCTCCACGGACACTACCACGACCGCGTCCTCGTCCCTTAATAGAATGTTTCCTCATTGTTGCGATTCAACTCGCACCACAATAAAATATATTATTTTTTAGCCCCAAAATTCCCACACTGGAAGATATAATTCCTTTTTCAGGTATTAATTACAAGAAAACTGCAGCAAATTGGACACCAGAATTTTTAAAATGATAGTTTTGGTACATAGAATCCCAAACGGGGAGATATAATTCCCTTTTACAGGAGTGAAAACGTGAGGCCTAGTGTTTCTGGTCTAACAAACACCAGATTGATTAAATTGGCCTTTTTTTCACCAAAATTACAACACTGGACAATAATGCCTTTTGGCGGTATTAATTACAAGAACACTGCTGCTAATTGGACACCAGAATTTTTATAATGCTAGTTTGTGTACATAAATTCCCCCACTGGAAGATATAATTCCTTTTTCCGGTATTAATTACAAGAAAACTGCAGCAAATTGGACACCAGTATTTTTAAAATGCTAGTTTTGGTACATAGAATCCCACACGGGGAGATATAATTGCCTTTTACAGGAGTGAAAACGTGAGGCCTAGTGTTTCTGGTCTAACAAACACCAGATTGATTAAATTGGCCATTTTTTCACCAAAATTACAACACTGGACAATAATGGCTTTTGGCGGTATTAATTACAAGAACACTGCTGCTAATTGGACACCAGAATTTTATAATGCTAGTTTGTGTACATAAATTCCCACACTGGAAGATATAATTCCTTTTTCCGGTATTAATTACAAGAAAACTGCAGCAAATTGGACACAAGAATTTTTAAAATGCTAGTTTTGGTACATAGATTCCCACACGGGAGATATAATTCCTTTTACAGGAGTAAAACGTGAGGCCTAGTGTTTCTGGTCTAACAAACACCAGATTGATTAAATTGGCCTTTTTTCACCAAAATTACAACACTGGACAATAATGCCTTTTGGCGGTATTATTTACAAGAAAACTGCTGCAAATTGGACACCAGAATTTTTAAAATGCTAGTTTTGGTACATAGGTTCCCACACGGGGAGATATAATTCCTTTTACAGGAGTAAAACGTGAGGCCTAGTGTTTCTGGTCTAACAAACACCAGATTGATTAAATTGGCCTTTTTTCACCAAAATTACAACACTGGACGATATAATGCCTTTTGGCGGTATTAATTACAAGAGGACTGCTGGTATTTCAGAACACCGGAATTTTTAAAATGCTAGTTTTGCTAGATAAATTTCCCACACTGGGAGAAATATTGCCTAAGCCTTTTTACAGTATTAATTACAACAGGAGTGCTTCTTCTGGTCTAACACCAGAATAAAAAAAAAAATAGACTTTGACTGAGCAGCTGAATCGCTGTTGTTCTGATTCACAGGTGTAGATTTTTCACTTCTTTGGAGCTTTGGTTTAGACTCTGTGGCAGCAAGTCCCAAAATGGCCACCGCCGGTCAGCCCAGTTACATGTGCCAGTAAAAATCGCTCTGGCCAGTCTCAACAAAATAGTGACTTTCAGTGAACAGCTCAGCTGAGTTGTTCTGATGCACAGGAGTAGAAAGGTAGATCATTCAATCACTTCTTTATCCCTGCCTATCTCGCCCTCACAGAAGCTGCATCCTCTCCCTACACTAGTCAGAGCAGTGTGACGTGCGGGCGCTACGTGACTCCAGCTTAAATAGAGGCTGGGTCACATGCTGCATCTTGGCCAATCACAGCCATGCCATTAGTAGGCATGGCTGTGATGGGCTCTTAGGGCAAGAAGTAAAACGCTAGCTGATTGGCTGCTATGCAGCCCTTCAGAAAGCGGGAAGAAATCGACGAACACCGGACCCGAACCCGAACTTTTTGAAAATGTCCGTGTTCGGGTCCGTGTCACGGACACCCCAAAATTCGGTACGGACCCGAACGATTTTCGAACTGTTCGCTCAACACTCAGTCATGTGCCTTGGTGGGCGTCGCCTGACGTCAGAACGATTTAGCGCCTTGTTGCTTGGCACCGGAGCATGTGCAGTAGCCATTAGCAGACGCTGACTTTGGCGCCGTACTCCTCGCCTAGTGTGTACGTTTTTTATTATACTAAGTTGCTACGGCTGAATTTAATGTTCACTTTATTACACAGGTGTGCATAACACCTATTGATTTACACATTTAAGTGAATTCTGATATTTACTAGTACTCCACACTGGTGGATTTTTTCACATTAATACAATCTTTGTATTCCTTATGATCACGATATTTTTGTAATTGTACATGTAATCGTAAGCACTGTATGATTTATTTTTCTATTTTATTGGCAACTAATTATCACTTTGCATGATGGGTATATATATGCCCAGTTGACACTGTTGGTTTATGCTTGATAAAGACCACATTGAGTGGTTGAAACGTCGCTGAAGGGTGAATAAAGGGTCCACTTTCTTTATTATTCTTGGAGTGCTGCCTTGTTTTTGATGATTATTCATTTGACTATTTGGCCCATGGTTTGAGGATTTGCACCGTTGAATCACCTGTTTTTGAGTGCTGCAGTGCCTTTTTGGTTTACTATATTGGACTTGCTTTCTGCTAGCACCTATCACCGTCAACCCACTTTTTTCCATATGGATCCATCCGATGTCTTTACGTATACCAGGCTGGATGAGGAGAGGATATTACAGGGCTTGGTGAGTGACCCAGCCTTCTTATCCACACCAACCTTAATAGATTTGAAAAAGCGGTATGAGACAGATGCCAAAAGAATTGCCTCCATGGACTTACATCTGATGACCTTGGGCCAATATTACAAAGAACACCGCATCCCCAGAGGGATACGCTCTCAAGTGAGGCCCAACAAATTTCTAATGAATACGCATTTTATGTGATTCTCTTTGAACCTGGAATATTTGCAACATGAATTAAAGGAGTGCAAAAACCGCCATATTGAGACAATAGCTGCACTCCAATCTAACATGAGCGTGGAAGACTGGCATCTGTATGAGAATAATTGCACAACCTTTTTAAATAAGTTTATTAAAGAACAAAAGGCCACTAAAAGAAAAAAGTGGCTACCTGATGCTGATGACTACGCTAAAGGGAAAATATATATATGGCAAAATGAAGGCGCAATGAAACCGATGTTTCCCCAACGTCCAACTTCTAAGAAATATCCACAGCCTGCTTCTACAACTTCTCCTACACAGTCTTTTTGGAATTGGGCGCAATACCAAAAGAACCCGGAGGGGAGGCAGAAGGCAGCACAAGTGGAGGAAATTTCAAACCAGCGAGACCTCAGAAATCTATGGCACTTCGCAAGAAGGGCAATCATCCATGATCGATAAGGGCCAGGATGTCAAATCTACAGTGGTATATATATCCTCAGTGACATTATCACAAACACAAACTGATTTATTGGCGAAGGGGTTGTCCTTTTGTCCCTCAACTAAGATGGACTGGTTCCAGCTGGAGGTTGATCTTCAGCGTTTCTATAGGAACATTAAGCTTAAAATCTGGTTTGCTGACCAACCTCCTCCTGGACTGATTACAGACCAACATACGGGCTCTGGAGCTAAGCTTGGGTAAAGTTGGTCTATTTACTAAGAGTGACTTTTCACCGCCTATTAATAATTCAGCTATAGACATCTTTGTCAAAGCAGTGTGTATTGACCTGATGAATCTGAGGGAGCATGTTATGGATGAGAAGTTGAAATATCTCAATATGACCTCTAGTGAGATAAAGGTGCTTGAGGATTTGTGCCATGACGGCAGCCTCACCATCAAGCCTGCTGACATGGGTGGTGCGGTTGTCGTCATGGACACTATTAAGTACATTCATGAGATCAAAAGGCAGCTAAACGATCATAATGTGTACATGAGATTACCAGGTGACCCTAGGTTTGAAATCACTCAGTATATCAAGAATGCTCTAGATTCAGCCTTGGATCAGGGCATTATTGATAGTGAACTCTATTCCTATTTACTGGTGGAACATCCGCGGACCCCAGTAATGTATGTATTACCGAAAATCCATAAAGCATTGGTGGACCCCAGGTCGACCAATTGTTGCTGGTACCGGTTCTTTGTTCTCTAACATTGCAGTCTTCCTTGACCGCGTGTTACGTGGATACGTGGTTGGTGCAAGATCCTTTGTTAGAGACACAGGTGACTTTCTTGAGAAGATTTCTGGGATCAATTTACCTGATAGCTGCCTGGTGGCGTCCTTTGATGTCACCAGTCTGTATACGTCGATTAATCATTTCAGAGGCATTAATGCCATCAGGGTGGCACTTGACTCTAGTCAATACTCTCCTGATTTTCGCCTATTTATTTTGAAATTTTTAGACCTGGTGCTCCATAACAATTACTTTATGTTTATGGATTCTTTTTACCTGCAGTTACGAGGGACCGTCATGGGGTCAAATGTGGCACCGACATATGCCAATGTCTTCATGGCGGCCCTCGAGGAGGACCTTGTCTATGTGTCCCACCACTTCAGTAATGTTCTGGGGTGGTGGCGATACATAGACGACGTCTTCCTCATCTGGCACAGTGATGCAGGTTCACTGGATCAATTTCATGTGTATTTGAACCAGATGGATCCAGATATTGCCTTTACACTGACTTATTCAGATACACAGGTGCAATTTCTTGATACAATGGTCTCTGTGGTAGGCAACAAATTACTGACCGATATTTATACTAAACCTACTGACTGCAACTCCTTGTTGCAATATAATAGTTGTCACCCCAGATCTACCATTGCATCTTTACCATACAGTCAATTGCTTCGAGTTAAACAAATTGTACAAATTCCAGATAAACTACCTGGACGGTATGATCAGATGGTACATAAATTCAGACAGAGAGGTTACCCCACAACACTGATCCATAAGCATCTTAATAGGGTCAAACAGTTAGCTCCTGCTAGTGCACATACCACTGTTGATAAGATGGAACGTATTCCATTTATATCCACCTATTCTGAACAAAGTAACACAGTAGCTAACATCATACGGAAACATTGGTCCATATTGGCAAGTAATCTTCCACAGATTGAGGCCTTTGCGGTCCCACCCCTTCTTTCTTACAGATAGCCTAGCAATTTAAGGGATAAGCTTGTGCGGGCAGATATACCCCCTAAACATCTGGCACAAACATATATTGGTAGTAAACGTAGGGGTTGTTATCCATGTTTACATTGCGTCAACTGCCCATTTATGATCAAGGGTGATAAATTCATTCACCCCATTTCGGGGTCCATTCAGAGATACGTCAATTCTAACCTGTGATAGTGCATTTGTGGTGTATATGCTTACATGTCCCTGTGGTCTCCTCTATGAGGGGAGACCACTTGAGACATGAAGACTAGACTCAACAACCACAGATTCACTATTAGACGCAAAAGGAAGGATTTACCGGTACCAAAACATTTTACAGAAGCTGGCCACAAGGAAAAGGATCTTAGATTTATGATCCTTGATCAGGTTCAAATGCCGAGAGGAGGGGGCGATCGCACGTTAACCCTCAAAAAAAAAAAAAAAGAGAGCTTTATTGATTTACCGCCTTCAGACCCTCAGACCTGTTGGTCTAAATGTGGAATTTAAATGGAACTTAATGTAGTGTCATATAGGCATCCTTCTGTTTTTGGGGGTTGGTATGCACACCTTATCCCCCTGGGTACCTCTCCTGGTACTTCACCTGATACGTGAGACAACCAATGGTGTCATTATTTAAATTAGCTCAATATTGTGTTTTATTGACAAAAGAACCAATATTTTATTTTTCCTTGTTTTCTAGATTTTGTATCAAGTTTATCACTTGCTACAGAGGGATCTGGATAGATTGGAGGCTTGGGCAGAAAAATGGCAGATGAGGTTTAACACTGACAAATGTAAAGTTATGCACATGGGAAGGAATAATGCAAGTCACCCGTACATATTAAATGGTAAAACACTCGGTAACACTGACATGGAAAAGGATCTAGGAATTTTAATAAACAGCAAATTAAGCTGCAAAACCAGTGTCAGGCAGCTACTGCCAAGGCCAATAAGATAATGGGTTGCATCAAAAGGGCATAGACGCCCGTGATGAGAACATAGTCCTACCACTTTACAAATCACTGGTTAGACCACACATGGAGTACTGTGTACAGTTCTGGGCTCCTGTGAACAAGACAGACATAGCAGAGCTGGAGAGAGTTCAGAGGAGGGCAACTAAAGTAATAACTGGAATGAGGGATCTACAGTACCCTGAAAGGTTATCAAAATTAGTGTTATTCACTTTAGAAAAAAGACGACTGAGGGGAGATCTAATAACTATGCATAAAAATATCAGGGGTCAGTACAGAGATCTGTCCCATCATCTATTTATCCCCAGTACTGTGACTGTGACAAGGGGACATCCTCTGCGTCTGGAGGAAAGAAGGTTTGTACACAAACATAGAAAAGGATTCTTCACTGTAAGAGCAGTGAGACTATGGAACTCTCTGCCTGAGGAGGTGGTGATGGTGAGTACAATAAAGGAATTCAAGAGGGGACTGGATTTATTTCTGGAGTGTAATAATATTACAGGCTATAGGTACTAGAGAGGGTCGTTGATCCAGGGAGTTATTCTGATTGCCTGATTGGAGTCGGGAAGGAATTTTTTTTTCCCTTAAGTGAGGAAAATTGGCTTCTGCCTCACAGGGGTTTTTGCCTTCCTCTGGATCAACTTGTAGGAAACAGGCCGAACTGGATGGACAAATGTCTTTTTCGGTCTTATATACTATGTTACTATGTTACCATGACTTGGAGGACATCCCCAGATGTTTCTAAGCGTCATTCATCTTTTTCATGATGGATCCATTGGGCACAGTTCAAATTCACAATTACAATGGACATTATGGCTAAGGCTTGATAAACATTTACCCTGTGGATATGTTGAGGAGACTTTGGGCCCAGAGGAGCATGACATTGACACTGTCTTGCACCCTGGCCCCATAATAGGCTGGTGGTGATGACCAAGTCAATTGATATAGCCATAATAGCCCCCTCTGACTTTCAAATATATAGCAGTGGTGAGGACCAGTGACCCTGGTGTAGCCACTAGCTACGGGGTTTTCTCTAAGCCCGTGGAGCCGTGTATTACTATAATTATTATTTGCTACTTTGGGAGTAATTCCGGTTATATATCATTATTTTGATGTGTTCCCAATGTGATCCGATTATTTCTGGTGCCCAATCTATTGGCACGATGGTTGCGTCCCCTTATGATGATGAGCCACCGCTGACACGGTCTGTACATTCGGCGTAATGTTCCAGCCTGCAGCGTGTGGCTCCGCTCTGTAGGTGTGACGTTTCACTGACAGCCTTGACGCTCGGTCTCCCTGGTTGTCTCGCGATGGTTTGCCTTGGCATGGCCTGCCGCAGTGACCAATCCATGTCATGTGACATGTCATGTACCTGGGTGGGCGCGCCTGATGTCGAAACAATTGAGCGTCTCGTTGCTTGGCACCGGAGCATGCGCATTTAGCCATTAGCAGACGCTGACTTTGGCGCCGTACCTCCTCGTCTATTGTGTAAGTTATTTTATTATACTAAGTTGCTACGGCTGATTTTAATGTTCTCAATAAGTAGTGTTCTGAAATACTGCCTGTATGTACCACGAGCCACACAATAAAGGCAGCGAGAGATTAGGGAGGTTAACAAGTGGCTCAAGAACTGGTGTAGGAAGGAAAGATTCGGGTTCCTGGAGAACTGGGCCGACTTCTCTGTCGGCTACAGGCTCTATTGTAGGGGCGGGCTGAACCTCAATGGGGAAGGGGCAGCTGTGTTGGGGAGAAAGATGTCTAGAATGTTGGAGGAGTGTTTAAACTAGGGACTGGGGGGGAGGGTAATTACATTATAGGAGGGGAAGATAGTGCAGATAGAGACCAGGGGCGTGGTAGTGTGACTGGGGAGGAATGGAAGGGGGGAATAGAACAGCACAGAATGAAAGATGTAGGGTAAAAAATACACACAAACCTCTCAAATGTATGTATACTAATGCCAGAAGCCTGACTAACAAGACTCGTGAACTGGATTAGTGATGTGTGAGGAGGACTATGACATAGTGGGAATAACTGAGACATGGCTGGATGATAGCAATGACTGTTCAGTTAATATAAAAGGTTACAATCTGTTTAGAAAGGATCTTCAAAACCGGAGAGGTGGAGGGTTCTGCCTCTATGTGAAGTCGTGTCTAAATCCTGTAATTCGAGAATACATCTGTGAGGGACATGAACATGTGGAGTCACTGTGGGTAGAAATACATGGAGCAAAATAAAATAATAAATTACCAATAGGAGTGTATTATAAACCACCTAATATACCAGAGTCCACAGAAAATCTATTACTAAAAGAGATAGACGAGGCGGCAAATCATAATGAAGTTGTTATTATGGGGACTTCAACTACCCAGATATAGACTGGGAAACTAAAAGCTGTACATCCCAAAAAGGAAACAGGTTCTTGGCAATAGCCAAAGACAATTTCCTTTCCCAATTGGTTCAGGACCCCACTAGAGGGACGGCCATACTGGATTTAGTATTAACTAATAGACCTGATAGAACAACAGATGTGCAGGTTGGGGGACACCTAGGAAATAGTGACCATAAAGTAATAACCTTCCAATTATCCTTCAAACGAGAGTTTCTAAAGGGAGGAACAAAAATACCAAACTTCTAAAAAGCAAAATTTAGCCAACTAAGCGAGGCCATAGGCCTAACTAACTGGGAAAAAGTCTTCAAAAATAAAAATACAACCACAAAATGGGAGATTTTTAAAAGCATTGTAACCTTTAATTGTGAGAGGTAGATACCTTATAGGAATAGAAGGCTAAGGAACAATAAGAAACCAATGTGGATAAATGGAACTGTAAAGATAGCAATAAATGACAAAAAGAAAGCATATAAATCACTAAAACAGGAGGGGAGTCAGGAAGCACTGATAAACTATAAGGAAAAAAATAGAATATGTAAAAAACTAATAAAATTTGCCAAACTAGAGACCGAGAGATTAATTGCCAAAGAGGGTAAAACTAACCCTAAGATGTTCTTCAATTATTTAAATAGTAAAAAATATAAATCCGAAGGAGTCGGCCCTCTATATAGCAATGAGGGGGGTGTTGCAGAGAGCGACGAGGATAAAGCAAAACTATTAAATATTTTTTCTCCACTATATTCACTGAGGAAAATAAACTGTCAGATGAAATGCAGAATGAACTGTAAAAGTAAATTCCCCATTAAAAGTGCCCTGTCTGACCCAGGAAGAAGTACAACAGCGACTTAAAAGATTAAAATAGACAAATCGCCAGGACCGGATGGCATGCACCACCGTATCCTAAGGGAATTAAGTGATATCATAGCCAGACCTCTATTTTTGATATTTACTAGAGTACTATACTCTATACTGACAGGGAATGTTCCACAGGATTGACGATAGCAAATGTGGTGCCAATATTCAAAAAGGGTCCAAAAACAGAGACTAAAAATTATAGGCCGGTAAGTTTAACATCTGTTGTTGGTAAACTGTTTGAAGGGTTTCTAAGAGATGCTATTTTAGAGTATCTCAATGAAAATAAGCAAATAACGCCATATCAGCATGGCTTCATGAGGGATCGGTCATGCCAAACGAATTTAATCAGCTTCTATGAGGAGGTAAGTTCTAGACTTGACAGTGGCGAATCAATGGATGTCGATATCTGGACTTCTCCAAAGCATTTGACACTGTACCTCATAAAAGGTTAGTATATAAAATGAGGATGCTCGGACTGGGAGAAAATGTCTGTATGTGGGTAAGTAACTGGCTGAGTGACAGAAAACAGAGAGTGGTTATTAACGGTAGATACTCAGATTGGGTCACTGTCACTAGTGGGGTACCTCAGGGGTCAGTACTGGGACCACTCGGTAACCCTGACATGAAAAAGGATCTAGGAATTTTAATAAACAGCAAATTAAGCTGCAAAAACCAGTGTCAGGCAGCTACTGCCAAGGCCAATAAGATAATGGGTTGCATCAAAGGGGCATAGATGCCCGTGATGAGAAAATAGTCCTACCACTTTACAAATCACTAGTCAGACCACACATGGAGTACTGTGTACAGTTCTGGGCTCCTGTGAACAAGGCAGACATAGCAGAGCTGGAGAGGGTTCAGAGGAGGGCAACTAAAGTAATACCTGGAATGGGGCAACTACAGTACCCTGAAAGGTTATCAAAATTAGGGTTATTCACTTTAGAAAAAGACGAATGAGGTGAGATCTAATAACTATGTATAAATATATCAGGGTTCTGTACAGAGATCTGTCCCATCATCTATTTATCCCCAGGACTGTGACGACGGGACATCCTCTGCGTCTGGAGGAAAGAAGGTTTGTACACAAACATAGAAAAGGATTCTTCACTGTAAGAGCAGTGAGACTATGGAACTCTCTGCCTGAGGAGGTGGTGATGGTGAGTACAATAAAGGAATTCAAGAGGGGACTGATGTATTTCTGGAGTGTAATAATATTACAGGCTACAGCTACTAGAGAGGGGTTGTTGATCCAGGGAGTTATTCTGATTGCCTGATTGGAGTCGGGAAGGAATTTTTTCCCCTTAGTGGGATAAATTGGCTTCTGCCTCACAGGGTTTTTTTTGCCTTCCTCTGGATCAACTTGTAGGAAACAGGCCGAACTGGATGGACAAATGTAGTTTTTCGGTCTTATATACTATGTTACTATGTATAGCTTGGAAGTAAGAAGAGACAGAGGGGATATCATAGAAACTTTTAAATACATAAAGGGAATAAACACGGTAAAAAGAAGAGAGAATATTTGGAAGAAGAAAAACTGCTACAAGAGGACATAGTTTTAAATTAGAGGGGCAAAGATTTAAAAGTAATATCAGGAAGTATTACTTTACTGAGAGAGTAGTGGACGCATGGAATAGCCTTCCTGCAGATGTGGTAACTGCAAATACAGTGAAGGAGTTTAAGCATGCATGGGATAGGCATAAGGCCATCCTTCATATAAGATAGGGCCAGGGGCTATTCATAGTATTCAGTATATTGGGCAGACTAGATGGGCCAAATGGTTCTTATCTGCCGACACATTCTATGTTTCTATGTCAAGTCTTATATTAAAGATAATGGGGATTTTTTGTCAAAAAATGATGATCTGTGTGTGCCAGTGGGAGTCATCCATGTCTCATTCGATGTGTGCAGTTTGTACACATTGTTTGACCATGAGTTGTGCCTTCAGGCTGTACAGAGGTGCTTGATGCGATCCAATTATACTAAGGAATGCCAACAATTTATTTTAATATTATTGAAATTTGTGTGGACTAGGAATTTTTTTTTTCCAGGATGATTTTTTTGTACAATTGCGTGGAACCGCGATGGGGTCCAATGTGGCGCCTACTTATGCTAACATCTATATGACCCACCTTGAGGAGTCATTTGTCTATGGTAGCCACCACTTCAGGCATGTCCCAGGGTGGTGGCGCTATATTGATGACATCTTCTTGGTGTGGACGGGCGCCACGTTGGACCTCCTCGCGCTCCACGCATACCTTAATTAAATAGATCTGACTGTGAAATTTACTGTCGTTCATTCGACACAGAAATTACAATATCTGGATACAGAGGTACAGGTTCATGAGCATGGTTTAACTACTGATTTGCAAGTAAAAAAAGATAAGAATACTTTGTTGCATTTTGAGAGCCATCATCCCCGTTCTATGATCAATTCTTTGCCCTTTAGTCAACTTCTCCGGATTAAGAGGATTGTGAGGGACAAATTCGCTAGAGACCAACATTTTACAGAAATGGGCAAGAATTTTGTATGTTTATTCCAAGAAACTTGTTGTAGAGAGTAGGTCGCAGGCTGAATCTGGCCTGGGACAGACTCCAGACGGCAAGGCAAATTGGCCCCATGTATCTCATTTGTCTCACAGTATTCTGCTGACAGTCCGCGGTTAGCTTCTGTCACCAGAAAACATTGGAAGATAATTGGCAACAGTTTTCTTCAGTTTGAGGAGTTCAGGACACCTCCACTGTTTTACTACGATAGGGGGTGAAATTTGGGTGACAGGTTGGTCAAATCCGATGTGGGCAGCAACAGAAAGTGTGAAGTCATTTTGTGGCTCTACATGCACTGGATGTTATCCATGCTACAGCTGCGTGAACTGCTGTATGATGTTAAAGGGGAATTCCTTTCATAATCCTGCGACAGATATTGTGTAATCTTGATTGTCTTATCTGACGTGTGATTCGTCCTACGTGGTCTACCTACTGTCATGCCCACGTGGGCTATGGTATGTGGGAGAGACCACGTGGGATGTTAAAACACGACTCAATCAGCATAGATATTCTATTAGAAAAGAAAAAACATTTTAAGGAGGCAGGTCACTCCGAAAAAGATCCTAGGTTTCTTATTCTTGAGCAGACACAGATGGGTAGACGGGGGTGGCGATAGGAAGGCTATCCTTAAAAACGAGAATTATTTTGGATATTTACCTTGAAAACACTTAAACCGAATGGCCTTAATGTTAATTTTAGGGTAAATTAGTGGTGTCCACCTCAGTGTCTCATGTTGTTCTCTTCCCCTGCTGTAGTTATTTTTCGGACATGTGTATTAGAAATGATGCTCATATTTTGATAATTTTACAATTTGAGTAATTTTAATTTTTTTGTTTCTTGCTAGATTTTTCTACGAGCTATAACACCAGTGGACATTCCGGGTGACGACTGGAGCATTGTAGCCCTGTACCAGCGATCCACACTCTGCGCTTTTTGTAGCTTTGGTATAAGGTTTAAATAAAAGGATGGCCATATTAACATATTGATTTATATATAGCATTACACATGTCTCATGTGGCAGATTGTGATTTTTTGCATATTCCTACAGGTGATAATTTTGAATAATTTTTGCAGGGTCCCCTCTGAGTTAACCTGGAGGCTACACCGTATTTTTTTATCTGGATATAATTCATGTGGAGTGCATTGGTGTCTTATGGGCGGCATAGACGGTTTGACACAGTAACCCGTGGCAACGCCCTTGCCTCGAACGATCATGACCAGACTGATAATACGGTCAGGTCTTGACTGTGTGACATCTTTTAATCCAGTCATATACATTTTTTCCCTTTTGGTTCCATGCGATACGACGGGGAGGGTGGGGACGTTTTGCTGCGGGGAGCCATGGCGAAGTCCCCATCACCTGTCATCAGTGAGCCTTTGACCACTGTTGCGATCGCGACCCTTAAATGATATCCTTATGTTGATATTTTATGTTTGGTATCATGTGACTTGCGATCGCATGACTCCTTTGGGAGGTAACTAATGCCTAGACATGCGCATATGTACTAGCTTCCAGCATTGGCCATCTTTGATGAGGTTCCCATAGACGTTTTGCTCGAAATATCGCTGGATCAATTCGATCTCGCGCATGAGCAGAGTGTGGACACGCTCGGGATCCTAGTGCTCCATTATTACATATGTAAGTTTTTAATCAGCACATTATATTGGTTACACATGTGAATACTTAATTATCAATTATATTGGTAGATGCACTGTGTTATGCACAATGTACTTTACACTAGGCACTCGCACTTTATTTTTGTGCATATTATTGCACGTAGATGTTGGATCATATTGACACAATCAATTTATGTATTTTTATATGAATTGTGACTTTATGATAATTGGATGATTTGTTGCTGCTATTTGACACTGGGTGAATAAACCACGATCACATTTTGATTACATCGGAGTGCTGCTGGCTTTTTTTACTTCTTCTACTGAATTGAACCCTGGTGTCGGTTCGTGATGGCCTGATTTTCTACCCAAACGCTAGTGTGCTGCATTCTCTCTTTCCATATTGTATCTATCTAGATATCTAATATATTAAAGCTGATTGTATGTGTGTATATCCGCTAAAGGAATCCACACTGTCAAATTTACAATCACGAAATTTGTCATACAGGTACATCAGGTGTCCGGGAAGGTTTTAGGCCAGGTCTCAGCTCTCTGGGATGTACTGTTCCTGAGATATTCCCAAAAAATGCATTAGCCAATAGAAGCCTGATCACATGACCCTTATCAGCCAATAGAAGCTCGCTGGCAGTTCGTCTCCACACACACAGTTTTACTTCAGGCAACCATAACAACCCAGTCATGTTTATTCACTGCTATAGATGAGCTTTAAAGCAAATCTGTTACCAGGATAATCGCTATTGAAGAAAAGCCATGGCCTAATAGCACTTAGTACCTTATTTGCTGAGGTTTCCATAACAACTCTGTGGCTGACTGTTAAGGGAGCAGAGTGCTGTGGAGGTCACAGTTAAGGGGCGGTAGGATGGCCATTCGAGTCACCCTAAAACCCTGCCCCCAGGTCCAGCCAAGCCTCCGATCTAGTTAGGCCATGCCCCCTCACACTCAGCCAACAGGGATTGAAAAAAATTAAGTTAAAAAATCAACTTCTAGGTCCCGATAAGCCACACCCCGATCCAATTAGACCATGCCCTCCCACTCCTCAGCCAACAGGGATTAAAAGAAAATGAAGTTAAAAATCAACTTCTATCAGCTGCAGCGGTGGGAGAGATGATGACTTTCTCCCTGCAGCTCACACTCAGACAGAACAGTGATGCTATCTTAGGGTGAGCTGTTCAAAAGGACATGCCCCAGATCCAGTTAGGCCACGCACCCTCCAACTCCACAGCCAACAGGGATTGAAAAATGAAGTTAAAAATTAACTAATGTCAGCTGCAGAGGTGGGAGGGACAGTGACTTTCTCCCTGCAGCTCACACTCAGACAGAACAGTGATGCTGTCTTTGGATGGGGAATGTCCTTTGAACTGCTCACCCTGTTAGACTAAGCCCTCTCCCACTCCTCAGCTAACAGGGATTGAAAAATGAAGTTAAAAATCAACTTCGAGGTCCCGCTAATCCACACCCTGACCCAGTTAGGCCACACCCCATCCCCTCCACAGCCGACAGGGATTGCCAAAATGAAGTTAAAAATTAACTTCTGTCAGCTGCAGAGGTGGAGGGACGGTGACTTTCTCTCTGCAGCTCACTCTCAGACAGGACTGTTGTCTTAGGGTGAGCTGTTAATAATGACACTCTCCTATCTGTTAAGGCCATGCCCACTCCCACTCTTCAGCCAACAGGGATTGAAAAATGAAGTTAAAAATCAACTTTGAGGTCCCGCTAAGCCACAACACTGACCTGGTTAGGCCACAGCCCTTCCTCTACGCAGCCGACAGAAGTTAAAAATCAACTTCTGTCAGCTGCAGGAGTGAGAGTGAGGGTGACTTTCTCCTTGCAGCTCACGCTTAGACAGCACAGTGCTGTTGTCTGAGAGTGAGCTGTTCAAAAAGACATCCCTGTGTCCATCCAGGCCCTACGCCAAATGGAGGACATGGAGTCTGAAAGCCGAACTGTGTGGCCTAAAACTGGACCTCTGGCCACCCTAGGGGCAGGATGCTATGGAGTTTACAGTTAAGGGAATGGTCCGTTATGGAGGTCAGTGTTAAGGGGCAGATTGCTGTAAAGGCCACTGTTAAGGGGGAGGGCCCCTGTGGAGGTCACTGTCAAGGGGGTGGTGTGCTGTAAAACTCACTGTAAAAGGGGAAGGCTGTTGTAAAGGTCAAAGATAAGGGGGTGGTAGAACAACAAATCCCGGCAGCAGTGTCTTTTGCAAGTAGGTTTCCATTTATTTAATTCCAGAAAATGTCCTATAACGAGGACGCGTTTCGGCATACAAGCCTTTCTCAACAGAAAGAAAGGTTTGTATGCCGAAATACGTCCTGGTTATAGGACATTTTCTGAAATGAAATAAAAGGAAATCTACTTGAAAGACACAGCTGCTGGGATTTGTTGTTCTACTGTTCATTGGAGATTGCTCCTTTCCCGTGCAGCGTGCAAATTGGAGCGAGTGCTGGCCTGCTTCTTCTTTGAAAGTTAAGGGGGTGGGCTGCTGTGGAGGTCCCATTTCAATTATATATCTATTGTGGGGATTTGCTCTGGTAGGCAGGGTAAGCGGTCGCAGAACAGAGGCACCAAAAACATAACTTGATCCAACTGCAGTGTTTATTGACACAAGCAGGTATTAATGGTTAACAGTTCAGTAATCAACTTCACCTTAATTGACAAAGTCCAGGTGTTCATTCACACCATGCTGCAGTTTTTCCCATACAGAATCCAAATCCAGGCATTAGGCGACCTGTTTTCCCCAAACCAGTCGCAAGCACACATCTAAGCATAGGTCCACGCCCCCGCTGCCGTCCAGCTGGCTCTTTAAGACATATAGGTGTCAGCAAAGCCCGGACCAACACCTAAGATCCTGTCCGGTGCTTGACCTCGCCTCCAGCAGCACATGCTGGGAGGAAAATAACCCCTCCAGACCAAAACTTTTACTGTATCGCTAATATATATATATATATATTTTTTTTTTATTTTTATTTTTTAAGAAAAAAATGGTGGCACACACTAAACAACGAATAATATATGGGTGCAAAGCCCTATGGGAATAAGCAATTACCCAGAGTATAAAGTGCAAGAAAGGGCAGCACTCCAGAGTAAAAAAAAAAAACTGTTTATTCACCCAGGTGGTACAGCGATGTTTTAGCTCATGGCACATGCCAGTACTCGGCCGAGTACCACATGTGCTCGAGCGCAATACTCGAGTCTCTGCCCCACACATTTAATGGGTTTTAAGCAGCTGATAAGGGTGCAGGTAAGTACTGCCCTCACTGTAATGCCAGTAGCCATGTTGGCTGCTGGCATTACAGTGATTGGCTGGCCGGAACGCCAGAGAGATCAAAGTGTAAGAAGGGAAAGACACAGTGGGGAACGAATTTCACAGTTTTTATTCTGAGAAAGCTTTTCCAAGATCCCAAATTCCTTTTAAGGACTACTGTGTGTGTTTTAAAGAAACAATATATTTAACAGCCGTGTCAGGGACATCCGTGATAAGGAAGGGACAGATAGTGCAGGGAGAGAAATTTGCTGTATTCAATACCAAAAGCTTTTCAAAGACCCCACAATGCCTTTTAATGACTAATGGGTGTGTTTCACAGCAGCATGATATTTTTACTATGTACCTATTAGTGACATATTGTGTACATCATCCGCAAACTGCATCTTCAAGAATCTGGCTCACATCTAGTGACCATAGTGTGTGGCTTTGTGTAAAAAATACAGTCCTATATCAGCAAACAGCGTCTGCAGCTCAAACTCCATTAATCTGGGTCTAATAGTGTCCATATTCTGTGGTTTTATGGGACATATACTGTCCATCATCCGAAAAGATGTGCAAATCTAAATAATCTGGGCCTAATCTAGTGTCCACAGAGTGTGCCTTTCTGTGTCAAATACTGTACCACATGTTAAACTAGTGTATTTTGGGGAAATTGACATTTGTGCAACATCTACTGTCCACAGAGAGTACCTCTTTGTGTCAAATACTGTACGACAGAAGAAACCGGTGTATTTTTGGGGAATTTTCATTATTTGTGCAACATCTACTGTCCACAGAGTGGGCCTCTGTCAAATACTGTACCACAGATGAAGCCTGTGAATTTTGGGGAAATTTACATTATTTGCGCAACATCTTCTATCCACAGTGTGTGCCTCTCTGTGTTAAATACTGTACCACAGGTGACACCAGTGTATTTTGGGGAAATTTACATTATTTGTGCAACATCTACTGTCCACAGCGTTTGCCTCTCTGTGTCAAATACTGTACCATAATGTACAGTATATTCCAATTCCTAAAAATTGGCTTTAACCTATTTTGGACGCAGGTCCAAAACGAATATTATTTAAAAACGTCACTTTTAATTGTAAATAAACTTAAAATGGCTGTGAGCCTAACAGACGCTTAAAATTAAAGTTGTCACTCTGAGAGTTATGGTATATTTTTGGTAAGATCTTTTAGGAACCAGAGATGTGCACTCTTATCCTACTTTACTGAAAATATCCAACTCGGTTGAAAGCCAGTATTACGGCCTCTATATATCTAGAGGCCAGAATCTCTAGCCAGAAATTGAAACACTGCCTTCGTGATATTAAGGCATCCACAGAGCTGTGTTGACGCCACACTAATACCGGAAGAGGGTGTGCAAAAGAACCAAAGGGTTGTGGTTGAATGATGCTTTGTGTTGGTTATTGAAGGTTGGTTCAGTGTGTCCTATATAATCACCAGACACACTGCCTCTGTGTCCTATGTCATTAAACAAAAAAGAGACGTAACCCGGAGGTATCTCATGCCCTAACTACAATTTGTACACTCAGTGGTGGGGCCTTTGTTATTGAGATGCCTATAATATGTATATCTGCATATACTCTGTACAAACACAGAAAAGAGAGAGAGAACAAAAAGCAGCATGCAGCGGTATTTAGAAAAGTATCAAAAAGATTTTATTGAACATATATTAAAAATTATGAATCATAGAAGGAGGTAGCAAGAAAGCATAGACGCCACCCTGGACCCTATAGAAAAACATACAAGAACATATATGTATCTAGCATCATTAGAAGGTAATATAACAGAAAGTCAAACGCTATACTGTTTTATAAGTATGGTATATCAAAGCCTCGCTGTAGCCTTCAAAAAGTCCACAAAAAGGAACAATAATAAGGACAAGTGTCTTTGCATATAGATAATGTTGGTGGTACAAGGCAAACAGAAAAAGACATGAATCGTGCTAGAACAGAACCCGAAGGGTTACTTACCAGTAAGAAAATGGAAGGGAGGGACCAGGATGGCGAACCTTCGTCCGGGGGTAACGCCATGTCTATGGTCTGTAGTTTAAAAAGGGACCACTATCCAATCACAAAACAGAAACACCATGACGTATCATAAAGCGACAGGAGGGCGGAACATCAAATGGGCGCCAGAAATACATGTCAGCAAAGCGCCGAATGGGCGCCTCCAGTGACATCAGCAAAGGGTGCGGTCATGTGATGTGTCACATGACCGGACCCAAGCAGCAAATATAACATTAAAGAAATTAAATGAAGTAACCAACGGGACTCATAAATAAAACACCACACAGTGTTAACGAGTAGGCGCCAGAAATATATGTCAGCGAGCGCCGAGCGAACACCCTCCAGTGACATCAGCAAAGAGGTGCGGTCATGTGACGTGTCACATGACCGGACCCAAGAAATTAAATGAGGCAACCAGCGGGACTCATAAGTAAAAACCATTCAATGTTAACAGAACGGTGTTGTTCTCCCGTAAATAATAACAGGATACTCAAAGAAGCACATTAATCCATATGGCTGAATTGCTGCACAATGATACAAGTGGGGGGAGGGGACCCTGGAAGAGTGTAGACAAGTGAAGGATGTGAAGGGAGTGAGGGAAGTGGTGAGAGGGGGGGGAGGGGGGAGAGGGGTGAACGGGGGGGGGGGGGAATGAATATATAATCCAAAGAAACCTATGAAAAAATTGAGTGTATCACATCTACATGAAAAAACAAAATAAGTAAAAAACATTGTTTATATATATGTCGCTGACGTGAAAGTAAAAAGTGATGACAGTACATAAATTAGTTGCCTGATGAGATGAAAAATGATAATATGCATTAAAAGTGAATGCATGATTAAAAATACAAATAAAGGTATAATGTATGTTTAAACATGATTAAAAAAGAATAAAATGAATGTGTGTCACAGTACACAGAAGTTACAATACATCTCAAATTCCCAATGTCCATCCCCCCGATATAGCAGCATTCAACGTAGAGCCCACAATAGTTATTGTCCAAAAAGGACGACGCTTCACTGGTGATCCGTGAGTGTCCAACATCAGAAAAAATGACAACAATATTTGCATCAGTTAGCTGAAGAGTGTTTCATAGTGATCTAAGTGGGAATATAGAAAAATAAATAAGTATGGAAAATAAATGAAATATAAGAAATAAAAAATAGTAAAATGAATAAAATAAAAGACCACAGAAGGTGGCCCCAGATGGATTTAGAGAAATGCAGAGAAACCCATAGTTTCATTCAGACCATTGGGACACATAGTCTCAAGGGTCCAGATCCATCTACTTTCTTTTAGAGCTAATCTCTTAGAATATTTGCCCAGCCCTCAGGTCAGATCTAATACAATCAATGGCCCTCACCATTAAAGACGAGGGTCGCATGCATGGAAATTTTTGAAGTGTCTTGCAGTCGGTTTTAATTCTTTGTTGTTTTCTTATTTCCTTTGCAGAGATGATGTCCCTTGACATGCTTACGAACCTGGACCTTCAATTCCCGGGTCGTCAGTCCAACATATACTAGCGGACAGGGGCATGTGGCATAGTAAACCACCTTAGTGCTGGAACAGTTAAGTGTATGTAGAATATTGAATTTCTTATGTCCGGATGAGTCCACAAAATCACTGGCTGGCTGCATGTTTGGACATGCTACACACTTCCCACATGGTTTTGAAGCCCAGGATCTGTTTGGGGAGGCTCAATGTCAGCTGGGATAAGGCCTCTCTGAAGGTATTTTTCAAGAAACGCCTTATTCCACCATAGGCGGGTTCTTTTATGTGACAGTAGTTGTAGAGAATTCTGGGTTTCTCTGATCAAACCTCCTCCATCAGAACCACCGACTACACCTCCTTCTTTGAAAACCTCGTCCAATTGAGATAACCAGGACTGTTCCCTGGAACGAATATCCATATTGGTAACCGGGTTGCACACGTCTGTGAAGATACACAGGAAAATTAAACCAAACAAAAAAGAGAAGAAACCCGGAGGTATCTCATGCCCTAACTACAATTTGTACACTCAGTGGTGGGGCCTTTGTTATTGAGATGCCTATAATATGTATATCTGCATATACTCTGTACAAACACAGAAAAATAGAGAGAGAACAAAAACAACATGCAGCGGTATTTAGAAAAGTATCAAAAAGATTTTATTGAACATATATTAAAAATTATGAATCATAGAAGGAGGTAGCAAGAAAGCATAGACGTCACCCTGGACCCTATAGAAAAACATAAAAGAACATATATGTATCTAGCATCGTTAGAAGGTAATATAACAGAAAGTCAAACGCTATACTGTTTTATAAGTATGGTATATCAAAGCCTCGCTGTAGCCTTCAAAAAGTCCACAAAAAAGGAACAATAATAAGGACAAGTATCTTTGTATATAGATAATGTTGGTGGTACAAGGCAAACAGAAAAAGACATGAATCGTGCTAGAACAGAACCCGAAGGGGTACTTACCAGTAAGAAAATGGAAGGGAGGGACCAGGATGGCGTCAACCCCAACACGCGTTTCGGCGAACCTTCGTCCGGGGGTAACGCCATGTCACCACTTCCCTCACTCCCTTCACTTGTCTACACTCTTCCCGGGTCCCCTCCCACTCACTTGTATCATTGTGCAGCAATTCAGCCATATGGATTAATGTGCTTCTTTGAGTATCCTGTTATTATTTACAGGAGAACATCACCTTTCTGTTAACATTGAGTGGTTTTTTACTTATGAGTCCCGCTGGTTGCCTCATTTAATTTCTCTAATGTTATATTCACTGCTTGGGTCCGGTCATGTGACACATCACATGACTGCACCCCTTTTGCTGATGTCACTGAGGGCGCCCATTCGGCGCTTTGCTGACATGTATTTCTGGCGCCCATTTGATGTTCCGCCCTCCTGTCGCTTTATGATACGTCATGGTGTTTCTGTTTTGTGATTGGATAGTGGTCCCTTTTAAACTACAGACCATAGACATGGCGTTACCCCGGACGAAGGTTCGCCGAAACGCGCGTCGGAGTTGACGCCATCCTGGTCCCTCCCTTCCATTTTTCGTACTGGTAAGTAACCCTTCGGGTTCTGTTCTAGCACGATTCATGTCTTTTTCTGTTTGCCTTGTACCACCAACATTATCTATATACAAAGACACTTGTCCTTATTATTGTTCCTTTTTGTGGACTTTTTGAAGGCTACAGCGAGGCTTTGATATACCATACCTATAAAACAGTATAGCGTTTGACTTTCTGTTATATTACCTTCTAACGATGCTAGATACATATATGTTCTCGTATGTTTTTCTATAGGGTCCAGGGTGGCGTCTATGCTTTCTTGCTACCTCCTTCTATGATTCATAATTTTTAATATATGTTCAATAAAATCTTTTTGATACTTTTCTAAATACCGCTGCATGTTGCTTTTTGTTCTCTCTCTCTTTTTCTGTCCTATGTTATTAACAGACACACACTTCACAACACACTGGTCTGACAATATGTCAATAGCTGTCAGAGTTCAATCACAGCATTTATTTTTTTTTTTAACATTTTTATTACAGGAGATTGTGCACATATCAAAATAGACATCACACACATCATTAGTATACAAGTAAGTGTAGATACGACTATCGGACTTCAGATCTTCAAATCAAAATTACATGACCTTTTTCTTGTCATATACTTGGTCAAGTTCAATCCAAGAGATTTATATTCTCCCAATTTTGAATATATCCCCAACAACCCAAACTCCCCCCCCCAAAACATTTTCCCAACAAACAATGCAATGATAACAAATCTTGTGATTATTGTCAATTTAGTTTGGATTCATAATCTATAGAGTACAGCCCTCCCCTTTCCCACCTATCTCCAAATTGTCTGCCATGCACCTCAAACCACAAAATGGTGTCATTACCTTCTTTTTTTTCCACAGAGGTCAGTGAGTGAAGCATGAATTTCCTCCACTTACGGAAAAAAAAATTTAGTTGATTTCTCCTTTTTTTTTTTTACATCTAGTCTATCCATATACATGATATAGTTCATTGTCCCTATTGCTTCTTGCAAGGTAGGAACAGTGGGATATATCCAATGTCTGAGTATTGTTTTTTTTCACCGCCAAGAGAAATAGATGTATTCCCTTAACTTGCGTGGAGTGGGAAATTTCTCCTTTACCATCAAAGGGAATATAATGGAATATACAATGTAATGGTGTAAGTTGGAGTTGTATCCCCAGACTTGCTTTATGTACTCAATATTGTCTTCCCAAAGAGATTTCAGATTAGGGCATTTCCATAACCCATGCAATAAATTGGCTTTTGCAATAAACATTTGGGACACTATCTAAAATAGTGCGCGGGAGCATCTCTGTAAGGCAAGTCTAATGCATATGTCACTTTATGTAGGATTTTATAACGCATTTCCTCCAAGTCTCGCTGCTAATTGCCTGCCGAACTCTTTTCATCCCCTCTCAGTTTAGGTGTCACCGACTCTCTTTCAATTCCACTTCCCACCTCTTATAAACAGTCTCCCAGTGAGGTATATATTTTGGATTCTCTTATAAAGGTCCGATAGTGAAAGGTCTTGGGATCCCACCAAGGCTCTGAACCACATTAATCTCTCAGGTTCCCCCAATCTCTCTGCTTGGGTCGTACAGTAGGAATGCATCTGTTTAAATGGTAAGAAGTGGGAGGCAGGAATCTGGAACTTGGATTGTATGTCAGACCATGTGAGGAGGAGCTCTGTACCTGCTTCGTTCAGCAGTTGCCCCACTGAGGTGATACCTTTGCGTCTCCATAAGAGGAACATGCTGGACTGTCTGCCTTCTGGAAAGGCCGGAAGGGTCTATAATGGCATAAAGGGAGTAATGTGCATAGGCAATCTATAAATTTTTTGTAGCCCCCTCCAAGCGGGTAATGTGTCTTTTAATATTACATAATGTTTAAGCGGAGAAGGAAGATCTCTCACTCTAGTATGCAAAATTGCCACTAGATCCTATGGGGCAACTAGTTCTTTCTCCAGGGGAGTATTAGAAAATTGTGACATTCCTCTCAGCCAGTCTCTAGCGTGTCGGAATAAGCTAGATTATATCTTGTTATGGACGGTAATTGGAGTCCTCTCTCCCATTTCGTTAGACAGAGTTTAATCATATGCTATCCGTGGTCGTTTCCCCTGCCACAGGAAGTGTAAGAATGCCTTCTGGAGTTTGCTAACGTCGGCATGTGTTATCATAGGGGTATAGTCTGACTGGGATAAAGCAACTGAGCGAAACTCACCATCTTCAGAAGGTAAGCCCTACCAAAAGGTGATAGGGGCAATTTAGGCCACTTGTCTAACTACATCTCAATCTTTCTAATTAAGGGGTCATAATTTAGCTTGTATAATGATGACGGGTGTCTGCCTATTTTAATGCCTAGGTAAGTCAAATAATGACGTACCACCTCAACTCTGCACGGTTCCTGCTGGGTTGGGGGCCTACACAAAAAGTTACTCAAGTAAAGCAGTTGACTTTTGCTTACATTAATCCTGTAACCAGTGGTGTCTCCATAATATTCAAGTGTGTCTAAGATCTTTTGGACATGCAGATTCGGGAGTTGATAAATATCAAAATGTCGTCAGCAAAGCAGACTAGTTTTAATTCCTTCCTCCCAATCCGAATCCCCGAAAAAGTATCGGACTGGATAAGATATTGGACAAGTGGCTCTAAGGCCAGGTTAAAGAGAAGAGGGACAGAGGGCAGCCCTGCCTCGTAACCCTGCCGAGATGGAAAGGCTCCGACAAAAACCTGGGGTGCTGACCCACGCCTGTGGATTCTTATAGATGCTTTCTAGTAGGGATCTAAATGAGCCCTCTATCCCAAAAGCTTCCAGGGCCCTCCTAGCCACCTCCAGTTAACGGTATCAAATGCCTTTTGTGCGCCGACAGACAGAAAGGCAGAGCCGTCCCCTCTATGTTCATTATGCAGGGATATAATCCTGTGCTGCTAATACCGTTCTTATATTCGCTACTGTGGCTCTCCCTTTTGTAAATCCCACCTGGTGGGTGCCTATAAGTTCCGGCATGTATTGTGTCAGTCTGTTAGTCATTAATTTAGTCAATATCTTAAGGTCTTGATTGATTAGTGAAATCGGCCTCATACGAGGTTGGCTGATCAGGATCCTTATCCGGTCGTTGGTAAAAGTTTAATATGCGCCATATTGCCCAAGTGCATAATATCTTCTCCTCCCAGACAACTATTAAACATGGCTGTCAAAATTGGGGCAACTTTCGCCGACAAGCCCTTATAGAAATCAGCCCCATAGCCGCCTGGGCCTGGTGCTTTCCCATTTTTAGTGATTTTATAGTGGATTTAATTTCCTCTTCTGTAACCTGTTTATTAAGATTTGATTGCATATCTTCCGTGAGGCGTGGGAGTGTAATTTTTGATAGAAGTTCTTCAGCCTTGGCATGGTCATAGTCAGTCTGGCAATTCAACTTAGCGTAGTATTGCCCAAAGCAATCAACTATGCCTTTAGGATCTATAATCCTTTCCCC